>JAVQKC010141069.1:0-26500 GCA_036025475.1 Philypnodon macrostomus
TGGCTTGGGTTATTTTATGACAAACAACACCCAGAAAAATCATTTTACCCCCCCCCCCCCCCCCCATCTGAGTGTATGACCTCATCACATCCTAGAACCTGAAACCCAGCAATTTAAGAACAAGCCACATAACCTCTCTTTATGCGATGTCTTTGTAATGCGTTGTAAATCTGTAAATCTGGCCAAAGTTTGAATTATAGACACAAATGACATGAATATGCACCTTCAGCTCCCATAGAGAAACACACTATACTATCCACTATACTGTATAAGCTGAGAGGCCACTGCAAATAACCTCACAGGGAAAGAAAATAGGACCAAAGTTAACCTTAAAAAGTGATATATTTACAGACCCAAATGACAAAGACCATTTACAGACTATTCCATTAATATGTGTTTTTATACATTTTTATCATTTCTAATAAAAGTCAAATAAAAAAAAAATTTGGCGCCAGCTTTTCATGATATTTTTTTAATCGTATACACCTTTATTTGGCAGTGACTGAGTACTATGTTCAGAGATTAACTGTAAATTGATAAAGAACATTACTGTCATATTTTGGATGGATCACATTTTCGGTCACGTACGCCCCTTTAGATTCTCAACTCTTTAATATTACAAACAAAACCTTGTTAGTTAGTTTGGATTTTTTATGCCAGTCTATGCAGAGATTGTTGATAGATGCGCTCACCTTGATTTATTTCATCATTTTATTCACTTGCTGTTTTTACTCTGGTCGATTCAGTGGTGTCTGTAAGATGCTGATGTTTAATTTACACTGGGATGGCATGCATAATTTCTCCATCACCTGAGGTTTGCGGTGTCATTTTTATATTGTCCTGCGGAGATGGAGGGATGGCACACTAGCTGACTGAACTGATAAACCATAGGGCATAGAGTGGTAAATAATATAATTCATGATCATGTTCCATATGCATACATTTACAATGATGTGTGTGTTTTGGCCCTAGAGCACTGGAGAGGGCTGACCAGTGAAGAGACCGCAGGCTTGTAGATGATGTGAAACACATAAAGCTGGCAGAGCGGCCTGAGACTGCCATTTGAATGGGATCTGAGAGGTAATTTGAGCTAAAATGGAGTCCATTTTTGAGGCACTCACGCACTGAGCCCCCCATGGCATCCCAGTGTAATTCATTATTCGTGGGCAGCTGTGGGAGAGGCGAGGGCAGAGGACAGCACTGAAGCCAGCTTTGGAGTAATGAACACTCTGTAGACCTAACACACACACATGCACTCTCACACACACACACACATGCACACACACACACATGCGCACACACACATGCACATACGCTCACACATGCACGCTCAGCCTTTATTATATATCACAGGGAGCAGGACATTAATGCCACTCAAGACCTTTTGGCACAGAAATAAGAGTACAAATGATTTTCTCCAGCCCAAATCCATTTCATTGACCTTTTCTATCATGCATGTGACTCTGCTGCTCGCTGTGCTGTGAGATAAATATGCCAAGAATAATATTACCGTCGGCGTTTGGTAAATAATCTATGTGCTTTTCATTTCTGTCTTTGTTTTTAAAGAAAATCTATATCTGAGTAAAAAAATGATAATGGCAATGTGTCCTCCCACTCCTTCTATTGCTTCATAATACTATACAATATCTTTAACCTCAAAGATGCACATTTGAAATATTCAGATTATATTCCCAATTAAATTATGTTTTGTTTTTTTCTCAGGAGATTGGTGCTGTCTAAATTTGGGAAGAAGAGCATTACATTGTGAATCCTTCACTTCTAGACGGTGCAGTTCCTTGTCCCGTCGCTGGAGGTCCGTAGATGTCATGGAAATAATGGCCAGAGAAGCAGAGAGGATAAATACTGTCATCTGGTGGCAACAAAAGCCATCACCACTCACTCAGCGGACAGCTTTGTCATCTCATCCAGCATCAATCCATTGTGAGCGCTTTCAATCATTTTACTCTCTCTTGCCCGTTCAGAAACTGTACTGTTATTGCATCAATGTTTAGACTGTTAGGTTCATTTTGGGTCAGTCAGTATTTTTTTTAGACAAAACCCAAAACAAAGGCAGCAGTGGGACGTGAAGGCGCCTGAGTAAGAGCTTGTGAGGGACTTAAAGATGTGTGACAGGGAGGTGACAGCAGCTCCCTCAGTCTGAGGTGCTACAACTGGGACTATAGTGTTTACAGAGGCATCCGCTGTCAAAATAAAAGCCTTCCATTAAGACTTTTTAGGAGAAAACTGGTGTGTAGAGTAAGTGTACTCAAATAAGAGCACTGTTACATGAAAATACTATGGATCACGTAGAGGTAGAATGTAGTCACCCGAAGTACTATTTTGTGGCATTGGTATAATCAGTCCGAATAATATAGGGTCCCAGATTTCAGGTCTTTATTAAGAAAATAAAATATAGCACAAAGAGTTGTAGCTTTACAGAGAAATATAAATTGAAAATGGAGACCGGTGGGTTCCTAAAACAAGAAATACAAAAAAATAAAATAAATAAATAAATAGAAAATGCTTAAAATTGAATGTTTGGCCTTGTTCTGTGTCGATCTGACATGATTATCATTTTACTTAATTCCTTGTCTCAAGGTTTTTACCATCGTCCCTTCCCTGGCCTCCACAGCAACATCAGAGTTTGTGGGTTATCACTCTGGCCAATAGTAGTAGATTTCTGAGTGATGTGTTGCCCAGTCAAACTCTGATTTGATGTTGCTGTAGAGGCCAGGGGAGGGACTAAAGTAAGACTCGACTACTATTGGTCAAAAATCTTTAAATGTTTTAACAATTTCATATCTCAGGAAACCTCCAGACAACAAACACACACATTTCCAAATCTAATTTTTTCACAATATACTAAAGCTATGCCTGGGGAACGTAAAGAGATATGTAGAGTGACCATTCAACTATGAGAATTCATATTACCACACATAATCATATAGAAATAATACAAAAGTATGATGCAGATACAAGAGCTACTGTAGTAAATGTAACTCACCACTATCCAGCTCTCGTCTGGTGTTATTGATTATTGTAGCAGGTATTTTTTTCAGATATATATATATTTTTTACTGCAGCAGCATCAAATTAGAGGTCAAATACCCAACATTTAAAAGTCACGCTCAAAGTCACTGGCTCAAGGTGCTGAAAATAACCTAGCCTAGTGTGGATGGCACCAATCGATAGATCAGATAGGCCCATCACTTCTTGCCTCAGAGGAAGGACACACTGTAGACTGGGAGGAGGGGTGGGTGCAGGCGGGTGGGGGTGAATTTTTGGCAAATACGAGGTGCTGTAATGGAGTCTTTTACTTTGCTGTGAATGAAAATGAAAGGATATTGAAGTCCAGCCAATTATTCTGGTTCAAAGAGGTGGAGACTGGGAAGAGGGGGGTGAGGGGGGTGATGGGGGTGAGCTGAGATTGGCGTGTGGCGCTGGATTGTTGCCCTGTACACAGACAAGAGTGGCATAGATAAATGGAAAGATGTGGACAGATGCTAAAAATGCTAATGCTAGAGATACAATTATATATTGCAGACATTCATGAACTTCATGACTTCATGAAGAAGATGATTCATTATTCCACTTTTTTCTCGTTTTGCAGGAGACTGGAACCAAAATCATCAACTATGGGCCTTAGGTGGTGTACACCCTGGACAGTGGTGAGTTAGTCGCACCGATATATCGTATGCGTTAAAAGCCATGCAGAAAAGAAAATAGCTAGAAGTAGAAAAGTATTAAATCAGTAGTCATTATGACTTAAATCAGTAGACTGTAACCAGCGTTAATTGCTATAGAACAGACCACAGATATGCAATTCAAAATATAATATAATAAAAATATATATAATAAAAAGATAGAATAAAGATTAGCAATATAATCTGATAGACTACAAATCCTATGTACAAACAGTAACACAGTAGTTAGATACAGGACTAAAGACCAACATGCACAAACTAACTAGGCTTATTATGAATGGCTATTTAGAACTGCACACAGACATTGGCCCCACTCCCAGAAATTTCCCCCAGTGCAAAAGGTTAACTGTCAGTCCCCCACTAGGTATAAATAGAAGTCTGCCCTCCAGAAAGGCGTGTTCTGGCAGGGGGTGGGGGGCAGACAGTAGAGGGAGGGGGTCCAGTATCTTATGATCGCAGTGTACACATGTACACTGTAAAACCTAAAGAAAGGCAGTTAACTATATTTTTACAGCATGTGCATTAGGCGATTATTTTTATTATTTTATTATTATAGCATTTCTACAGTTTGTAGCAACATAAAAACAACAATCTGTTTTGGGTCATTGTAACTAATTTGCAAAAAAAGGCTTAGTTTAGTCATAATAAGGTATTAATGATGTACAATTGTGTTTTATAGTGTTATCGCACAGGGTGTAGTTTGAGGGGCTCAGGGGGCGGGGCCTATCAGAGGGAGAAAGGAAGGTTTTTGTGATGGCTGCACAGACAGAACCCAGACAAAAGAGAGAGCGCTCATCTATTCTGTGGCCCTGGCAGCAGCAGCAGACACAACAAACCATCAACAAGTCAGAAAAACTGTCTAATAAAAAGTGATGCAACCATTATTAGGGCTCATATTTAGTTTTATAATGTACTGTCAAATCTAATGTAATATACTGTACTGTACATTTAGATGCTAAAATTTCCATAAGTTTAATACATCCTTGTCCAGATTTCTATGCATTTTCCAGGTATTCCATGATTCCTGTATGTCCTGGGAGTGAATTTCAAAATCTTCTGTTTTCAAAAACACATCTTCATATTGGGTGTTTATTTTCAAAGTAGCAAAAACAATACAGTTCAAATATCATATCATACACACACAACAGAGCAAAAATATCATACACACACACACAACAGAGCAAAAAAGCACTTAACCACCTTCAAAATAAAGCTTGGGTTTAGCACACCTGAATGTTTGCAGATTTCTTTTAATAATCTGCGACAAAGCATTACAAAAATAAATCAGGCTTCCTTCATAAAGTTTTAATAAATGAGACCAGTTTGACAGATGTCATTGGTTCTGACTCCAGTGACATACAATCTGAAAGATTCAAAATAACATTATTGCTTTTTTTTATGAAACCACACTGCATATCCATGTACATTTTAGTCACTGTCAGGAAAAATAAAATAAATAATGAATAAATCAGCTCACATATATTGATTGCACGTCATCCTCTAGACCCCTGACCGCTAACTAAGATACTGTAGGTCTAGTCTGGTAATACCTGTTTTATTACAAGTCAAACTATTATACATATGAGTAATGATGTCTTTATGTTTTACAAATGAAGAAACAAAACTCTTATAGTGACAAAAGCACTACATTCGATAATACAACGGCAATCACAGATTGCAAATTTTCATCAAGGCTGAAGTAACAAAGTCCTTCTTGGGTCTGTTACTGTTCCCAAACTCTTACACTAGGCTCCAGTCACAAAGCCTTACATCACATAGACACGTGTGTCTAGACTGGAGTCATACATGTGAACACATGGAACAGGAAAGAAATGCCTTTAACTTTATTTTACCTTTCAATAGAGCACACTGACCACATGTCCTGAGAAAACACATGTGACATGGGCCTACTACTACTCAAACAAATGTATTCTGTCTAGTAATTGTTACATAGGACAACTATTTTATGGACGAATAGTCCAGTAATTTGGCAATCATGTATTTTTATCAACATTAACACCTTTGACAAAGAATAGTTGGCATCTTGTAATCTTGTCTTGGGTCATTCAATAATAATACTCAATTTGGTGATAATGTCTAAGAGACAGTTATGGTAAGAGAATCAGCTTTCCAAACCTTACGACCTCATAGTTTCCCTTTTTGTACGTAAAAATACCACACCCCACACAAGCGCACTCAGTTCTGTAGGACTTGTAGCCTTTCCTGCAACAAAAGGTTAGAGCTGTCCATAGTGTGAGGAGGTCTTAATGGAGTATAACTGAAGACAGAGCTCTGGGCTGTTTGGCCACAGAGCTGAGCACATGGCACTTTAGATAAGGACTTCTGTCTTGTCTAGTCCATCTCAAAACTTTGTCCTTTTTATGTTGCCTTCCTGCCGCCTTCTTTTTGACTTTTTTCTTGCTCCTCTGCAGTTTCCACTTTCAGTCATTATGGAGTTTTTCAACACCGCCCTGAAGGAAGACACGAAAGAATCTCTGTGTTATTAACATGTCAGTCAAAATACTGCAGAGATAACATCAGTATCAACTTCAGGACACAGGACCTCAGTTAAAGCAAAGGTCAAGATGAAAAAAGGAATTATATCATTTTGTTTCAAGCCCTTAAACTAAGCCATGCCAACATTTTCAATAAAATCTTCCCAGTTTAAATGTATAAACCTAGTTTGGTTGCTCTTTCAGTTTTCTCTGTTCCCCATAAACATTACGTACAGAAATAGAATTGAAACTAAGCAGCTTTTTTCCAAAACTCCTTAATAATCATAATGTTAGAATTTGTTAGAATGTAAGCATCATAGGTACCCCACACACAGAGCCTGTTATTTTGCATGGACTACATATGTTGCCAAATAGATAATAGATGTCACTGTAAATGTCAAAAGAGCCACTAAAAAGAACATTTGACAACAATCTTATTAAAAAAATGGTCATGTTGCTGTGAAAAAAAGAAAAGTGGCATGTGCCAGACTTTCGGGGCTTCATCCCAAACAAAAACACACAAACAGCACTAAGGCTCTGGTCAGCCTGGGCCTGACTGGCTGTGTCCCTGTGCCTCGACTGTGAAAAACAACAGCTCTTAATCTGCTTTCACGCTTTTCCCTGAGTCAAACTGAGGGAGTGACGGCAGCGCACTTTACAGACAGAATGAGGTGAGCCTTCTGGGCACAGGCCTAATGAAGACATCAAAGCCCTGTGATGGGGTCATTATGAAGGAGAGCTGGCATCCTATGTACTTTTGGCAGCTTTTAACCATTTGACAGGTTTATTGACTGTTGGTTTGTAGTTGGTTTGTGTTAATCATGTAAAATTAAAATAGTTAAAATCTACTATCTGACCCTGTTCTATGATGTACAGGGGAGTGACTAAAGTAAAACTCGACAACTATTGGTCAAATTGGAAACCCATAAAGTCTGATCTGTAGAGGCCAGGGGAGGGACTAAAGTAAAACTCGACAACTATTGGTCAAATTGGTAACCCATAAAATCTGATCTGTAGAGGCCAGGGGAGGGACTAATGTAAAACTCGACAACTATTGGTCAAATTGGTAACCCATAAAGTCTGATCTGTAGAGGCCAGGGGAGGGACTTAAGTAAAACTTGACAACTACATGTACATGTGTGTTATAGAGCTTTTAATTTCTATTTATAACTAGTTCAATAAGGCTACAGTTAATTTGTGAAAGCATTAGATTAATTACCATGGCAAGTTGTCGACCAATGTTTCCCACAGTGACTCCGCCGGAGAAGAATATACATGGGAGCCAGGAGCGTACATACAAGAAGTCTGGAGAAGTATACCTAAAACGAGATTGGGAAAATAACTCTTTAGTAAACAGTTTCAAGGCTACATTTTTACAACTTTTATTCTGCTGTCCGACAAACAAATCATCCGTGATTTTCTAATGTTTTTCGAAAAATCATCAAATTACACACCCATTGTATTGTCCCATTAGTCACTACATTTCATAAATAAACTTGTGAACGATCTAAGAGGCCAGTTTGTGAATTAGGAACACATGTTTAAAAAAATCTGAATCAAATCAAATCATCTTCAGGCTTTAAGTGTTGTTTTTAAAGTCAATCTGGGCCAGTTCTTTTACATTGTACATTTCCTCAAATGTAAGTTTCTGACGATGTGCCTCTAAAGCTGGTAGGGAGGCTAGATAATTGGGTTCCCGGCAGCACAGCAAATGCTAAAAATAATCTTTAGTTCCTCATAAAAGGAATCGGAAAGTTATGTACTTTCTGTTCACTGTATACTGAATGTATCATGGCACAAAGGTAGCTCCCTATCTTTGCAGAAGGTCCATAGCTATAGTTTGTCTTGAATCATGTGTGGAAATGATCTAGTTGAATTCACATTATTTCTTTGCAGCAAACTAAATAAATTACATTGACTTTAAATTTGAAGTTTTGTATTTTTTATAAGTTTTAATCTAAGAGGTAAAAACAAATAATGGAATTCCACCATACTTATTGGTACTGGGAAACTGTGTAGTTTTATGATTTGTGTTTGTTTTAGTAACTTACTGGTACACTCCATTGTAGACCAGCAGCTGGGAGATAACCGTAGCCAGGAAGGCCGTGGTGATGCCCAGGCCGAAACCACTTCTGGACCGGTCGAAGGTCCACCACAGGCCCAAAGACAGAGCCGCCAGGGTGAGGGAGAGCTGGACACTGTTGTCAATGTTCAGTTTCTGTGATGCGTGGCAGTTAAGGTCAACGACTCCAGTGTATGTTAACTTGTGACTCATTCAATATTTGACTAAAGTCTGGATTAAATCAGGTCACAGACAGGGACAATAACAACACTTTAGGATTTATTTTCATACAGTAATCTTCTACTTATTCCCGTTGTGGGTGACAGGATCTTATCCCAGCAACTATGGGCCTTAGGCGGGGCACACCTTGCAAATACACACACTGACAGGTGAATATTTACTCTCATTCATTCAGTAGGCACAATGTAGAGTCACCAATTCTCGCAGTAGCATATGCATGTCTTTGGTCAGAGAGACGAGATGAAGTACGCAGGAAGAACCCACAGTAACATGGTGAGGACGAGCATACAGTATGTAAACACTCTGAAGTAATTAACATTACATTTTAAATTAATTTCTGTAAAATCTGTAAATATTTGATGAAAGGATACAACACTGGCGTGGTTGATGCCAACAAACACGGCAATGCACCTCATGACGCTGGCCCACTCCCGCTTAAACTTGTGTGGTTCTCCTAAATGACTGTCCAGGCAGGGATACAGCAGGCCCACCACAGCTGCAGAGAGAGACATAAAATACAAGATAAGCACAAGTCCTGAGAATGAGTTCAGTGGGAAACAAGTGGTGTGACGATGTAAGATTTTTGCTGATCATAAGTTTCATGCATTAGATCTTGACAAGGACAGCATTACACCCATCATTTAACCTAATTTGTAGCATCTTCCAGTTGATATTCTCTGTAATAATATAAACAGCGGTAGATTTAGATGCCACTTAGCACACCTAAGGAACTAAACTGGTTTGATATGTGTCCCATATGTTAATGTCTTCCCGGTGTCATTTACGAACACATAATGGTTCCCCTTTTCATTTTGATAGAAACCAAAGTGATAAAGAGGAACAAAGATGTCCCACAAAGAAGCCTTTACACAAGTCCATACGTGTCTCTGAAGTTACATGTGTTACTACAGTAAAGAGCAGTGTGCTAAAGCTCACAGAGAAGTCGATTATTATTTCTAAACCAGGGGCTTAACATGGTCTGAATCAGGTCTAAACGAGGACCAACCAGTCAAAAACAAGGAATAAACCAGGTCTAACTGGGGGATTAATAAGGACTAAAGTAGGACTAAATCAGGTCTAAACAAAGTCTAAATGGGGGATAAACAAGGTCTAAAGTAGGACTAAATCAGGTCTAAACAAGGACTAAACCAAGTCTAAATGGGGGATAAACAAGGTCTAAAGTAGGACTAAATCAGGTCTAAACAAGGACTAAACCAAGTCTAAATGGGGGACAAACATGGACCAACCACATCTAAATCAGGTCTAAACCATGTCAAAAACAAGGACTAAACCAATGTGGGGCAAACATGGACTAAACCACATCTAAACCAGGTCAAAAACAAGGACTAAACCAATGGGGGGAAAACATAGACTAAACCACATCTAAACCAGGTCAAAAACAAAACTGGGACTATACATATTCTAAAGCAGGACTAACAAGGTCCATTTGAGTTATAACAAGGACTAAATGAGGTCTAAACCAAGGATAAAACCAGGCCTATAAAACACGCACTCAACATGATACTTTAGTTTAGTTATACATGACTCAGATTGTAGTCGTCACATCCTATGCCTTCCAAAATGCTCTTATTAAACCTCAATGACTCTCATGTTCTGTGTACAGCCCTGGGACTGGGTACTCCTCTTTCATTTGTTCTTTTTCTTCGCGGCAGAAAAGGGGGCGGGTACTTCCGGACTCTCTGCCTATAAACCCCGCCCCCTCCGCTCACCCGTTATTACGCCAACCAATCAGAGCACAGCGCTCCTCGTGCTCGGGTGTCTCCACCAATCAGAGAGCGAGTTTCGTCACCGTCTGCAGCGAGTCAATTTTTTTCTCCATATGCGGCTCATAGACAAAACTAGACTTCTCCTCAAACAAAGGTTATATAATGACTAACCATAACAACGCTGGCTGATCTTTCACGACCACATGATCGTGTAGCAACCGATGGAAGTGCCAGTTATCCAACGATTTACTGTACACAGCCAATTTTTACTATTCAATTAAGAGTTATAGCCCAAAAGCGAAGACGGGCTCGTGTTACAACTTGTGTAAATCCTGCATTTCTTTGCCATAAACCCAGCAAACTCACATACATCTCTTTGCATAATTTCAGCCGTCAGCAGTTTAGTCATTTTAAAAAAATAGTATTTGCACTGACCTGCCCCTGTGCCGCAGCATGGAGGGATCCACCAGGCAGACGAGAACAAAGTTGTCATCACCTCTTCGGGAAAAAGAGTGACATTTCTCTGGATCTGCAGCAGGTTGAGCACCAGTGCAAAGATCGCCCCCACGGTGAAGAGAACCAGACCCCTGCGGATGAGGTTGGTGGTGCGGACGTCGTGCAGAGAGCCGTAGGCCTGGCTCAGTATGGATGAGATAATGGACATCATTTCTTCAGTTTTAGATATCAACCACTTAGCTCCAGATGAGTTTTTGGTTGCACACGAGCAGCTACAGCAGTGGTCTTCAAGTCTATGCATTTGGCACTAGTGAACACAAAGAATGCAGAGGAAGTTTGTGAAAGAGTTGAATACAAGCTTTATCCGTAAATGTAAAGAATACGACTGGTTCTTACCTTGTTCTTCAGAGGTCTTCGCTGTCTCCTCCTCAAAGAAACTCTCTGCTCTTCACAACAACCTCCGAAGTCTCCCCGTGGTTCCCTCACATCATCGGTAGTTCGGAGACACGAGTGAAAACCGCACAGAGCCTGTGGCAGAGAGACAGGGAGCTTCCTCTGCAGAAAACAATCACAGCTGTGTCGGGTGAGGAGCGCGGACCAATCGGAGCGCGGCGGATGATATGACGTGACGCACGGGACCGCCTCTTTTTGGTTCAGGATACACTCTCTGGTATAGACGCCCTCAGGTGCCTCAGAAGTGCAGGCTATGAAACGAAAGTGAACGCAAATAACTTGAGTGGGAGGTAGGGACACGTAGGATAATGCACAGCAATAGTAACATTTATTAACGAGCTGGGGCAGAGAATGGCTAGATGGGTCTGTCCAGTGCGTGGCATAGCAAATTATGATTTTCACTAGCACTGTTTACTTCCTAAAAAGTTTTTTATGTAATAGGCATCTGATAAATTGACATTATTGTTCTATTTCCACACACAAATGGCTTCGTATGGACCGGACTGATAATTTCAGATACATCTAGAACAAAATAAAAATGTATTACTGGACAAATTAAAAATATTTCACATTTAATGAGAATATAATATAATTATTATTTATTACAAAGTTATTTAACCTTTGACTCTTTCCTTATCAAAATGTTAGTATAATAATTGAGGGGTCTGGGGGTCCTCCCTTCTAACAAATTTGATATAACAGTCAACATTTCCTGTATTTTAGTGCATTTTAAAAAATGGTAAATGGTAAAATTATGTGACCCACCAGAAAGATTGCCTCCTAAACACAATGAAAACTGAATAAAGTCGTTTTTGACCCTTATCTGCTTCAACATTGTAAGATTTTACCAGTACAGTCAAATGTGTAATTCAATACACACTCAAAAACACAGCTGGGGGCTAGTGTTAATGTCAAACCCTGGGTCTGTATATATATATAATATAATATAATCCAGTAGATATCACAATATATTTGAGAAATACTATGCCCCGCTTCCATACCTGGATTGAAAATACAAAAACTAACTTTTGCCGAGCTTTAGGCCAAACCAGGTCAGTGAGTCACAGCTTTTTTGTTACTGTAGTAAAAGTGGCTGAACTCTGGGTCATTTTGTGGGTGGTGTGTCCAGAGGAATGAGGAGCATCTGGGGTAGAGGTGTGTGGGGCCTCTGCCGTCACAGAGATCATGTGAATGAGAAGGTCAATGCACGGCTCGCAGGTTACAAGTACAACAACAACACGTAGCCCTGTTTTGCAAGATCCTTTTGTGTACACAGGACAGCATTTACACAAGTCCAACGTGCATTCTGAGCTGTAGGGTATAGGAGACCGTGTTTTGCTTCGGTCTGCAAACATGAATCAGTTGCATAAGATTAGACACACCTTAAAACCAACATGTAGGCAAGTATAGTCTAGTTCAAAACAAGGAATATGTACAATAACATAGGCCACAATAACATACAATATTAATGTGACTGGTTTCAAGGTTTCAAGTTTATTTTTCACATGCACGTTCAACACAGGGTCAAAAAATGCAATGAAATGCTTTGGATCGGAAGAACCATTAGACTCGCTAAGACTCGTTAGACTCGTGGCAATAAACCTGATTCCAACATGGAACTAAAATGTCAAAAGCCACTCACACTACTCACACTGGCACTCTCAGATCCCATTGCAAATAACTTTTCTCACTCTCACTTAGTGGTAATTAAAAAAAACTGTTTTGGTGCTATCTTTTGGCAATTATATGGCACTGCAAACTAAATGAGGAAGCTGGTGACACTAGCTGGTGCTTGGCTTGAAAGCTTTGAATTCTCTGCATTCTAATATGGTTGATTTGACGTGCCTCATGGAGCGAGATGATGCCCCAATTACTGTGAATATTGACACAAAACGCAGAATTCTAAGTGTTGCTGGCATGCTTGACACTGTCTACTTGTGTATTATATTACATGCTACTAAACACATCATCATGGAATTTAAAAGATTAAACGTTTGGTGGAAGTGGTTTTTCGAATATTCAGTTAAAGATAGTAAACTCATACATATTGCAGTTTCCAGTCTATTTCAACAGATTTAAATTGGTTCTGCACGAAAAGTATTGCGAAATGTCCTCCAATAAGGCTGCGATAAACAAATTCTTAATATATATGTCACAGGGCCATCCACCGAAGCTGTTTCTCTATTCTGTAGCAAATAAGCCATGCATGAAAGTGTTTTGAGAGCTGAAAAGTTCATTCGGTCTCTCGTTTCTGAGTGCTTTCGACTTGTGTTTGTACAGGAAGGCTTGGACAAATGAAGCGTGTCCAGAAGGATAACGCTGATACCAAAGAGAAAATTGGGCTATTTTATTTTATGCAGCCGAATTGAATAGGCTGTTTTTCACAGTCAAGACCACACAAGACCCCCAACTCTTGACCACATTACAAGCATTCACTCCACTTCCTCCTTCATAGATAATGCCCTCACGTATCTGCACTTGCTAATTTCAGTTGCCCAGGTGGTTAACTTAGATATATATGCAACCCCGCCCCATTCAAATGTTTGGGCAATGTGTACAATCAAAATAAATGGAGAATTCAATGGTTCACAAACCTCACACAATTATATTCACAAAAGTCCATAAACAATACTGTCAATTGGGGACATATTTTACTATCCAGTTATCCAGTTACCCAGTCATCGTATTAAAATGTTGCCAATTAATCCAATTACATGCATGATTCTAGCTGTTTTTATTGGTTTTCTTTTTTTGTGTTTTTGAGATGTGTTGCAACCATCAAATTTATTACATTATTAGCTATGAAATTGTAAATTCAAGCCACAAAATATAGTTTATGGTCTAATCTGTGAACCTTAGTAGTGTTAGCTCCAACTTTTCTGAATTGAGAGCTTGTACAGTATATTGCATAATTCCAGTTTTCCCGTAACAGAGATAAACATGCACACTCTTACAAAGCGAATGGAGAATCAAAAGCAGCTTTCACCCACAGGGACTACAGACGTAATATATGCAATAGTATTCTTATGTGCCGCGGGACAGAATACTATTGAAGGCCTGTCTCTACACAAGTGAAAGCTAAAGTTTCCCCAAATGAATATGCTTCTTGGCAAACCCAGAGCCTGAGGAGAAAAGCCTACAGTATGTGGGGTGTCAGTGTGTGTAAATCTCTTTTTCTCGGCGTGAAGGCATAAATCAGACAGGTTTATGGGCCGCCTGACATGACCTATTCATTCAGTATGTAGCTCCTCCACATTACAAAGCACATGCTTCAAATGCTCTGTTCTGTTTCAAAGAAATAGGTGCCAACTCTCAACCTTTTAATTACAGCCTCAATTTCATCCATACTTACTTTATACCCTCAACATCACATATTGATCATTAATAAACTTTGAGGTTAGGGGACCACAAAATGCTCAAAAAACATAACAACACAAACAGCTAAAGGAGCATTTTGCATCATTATCTGGCAACACTTCAGTAACAGCAGCACTACCTGATTTCTCCCTTGTTTTTTTGAGGGAATAAACTGTTTAACCGATCACACACTTCCACAGGGTAGAAACGCTCTGATTGGTAGATACATCCATTATCTATCCAGAATCAAAATTCACTGCTTATTCACAGCATTGTTTTTTTTAGTTCAACGAATTTAAAGCCATCTTCAGACTGGAGATTGATATTCTCATACGTTCTGGTTTGTGTGAGACCGTGATAGATGGTAAGGAAGGGAGAGAAGAGAAAAGGGAAGTGTTATATTCAAACATAGTTTTAAGAGGTCTGTGTAAATTGAGGATGCTGAGGAGTATTGATATATAAGGTCATAATCTCTCATCAGTGTGTCGCTCAGTTGTTTAGCACTTCTAATCTGGTTGTCAATGCAGTTCTTAGATCTATTGATGAACCCATTCATTCTTCCTCCTCAAGAGAAAGTGGAGCAATGGGCTTGATCTCTGCAGCCTGTGATTGAACACATACAAAGACCTAAGAGTCAATGTGTCTAGTTCAAGTATGTTAATCTCTGGGAGGGCCCTGAGTGAAATGAATGTGAGTTATGTGCTGTACTAAACATTTTGGAATCTTCATAATTGCAGCGGCCATGTCTATTGGTATTTAACCCTTCGGCATTTCATTGTTTAAGGAATAACACAATGCAAATCAGGCCTATAGCACTTTTGCACACTGGGTCAAGCTTTATTTCCACAACAAATAAATGACATTTCTTAAACATTTTGGCTACAGCACTTTAGTATAACTGTGAAATTCCACCGGTATATCTTGTCATGGCTTTTAGATGTTACGGTCCTGTATTATACTGCAATGTTAATGGTTAAGATGTACTGTCCAGAACACAAACCTAGAATAGTTTGGTGGTAAATGCTTATCGAAGTCCGCAATTGTTTTTTTATGTCATTTTGTGGCTTGCAATATACAGAATTTCTTTCTCCACACCAATATATTTTTTCCTTGACCCCCTACTGACCTTTTGTTCCATTTATTTTTTAGTTCTGTTTGAAACAGACCAACCAGCAAAAAACATAACCCCGGCATACGCAATAAAATCCTCTATGAAGCCATTTGGCGCTTTCAGAAATATTCTTGCATTTTTGTGGTCTCTAGCAGACTGAAAATGAATGAATAGACCTTCAAATCCCCATCTTCTGTATACGCTAATATGGAGCAGGCATAATAACCATGAAAGTGAGTCAACGTACAATAACAAACAGCTCGAATAGAGTTGACTTCCAGTGACAGTTCGGTGAGGTCTCTACCACATGACGAGATAAAGCAGGGCCCCGCCGACACTTCAAATAAACAGCAGATCAAGTGTGTCACAGATTAGGCTGTTAGGAGGGATTGAATTAAAACCAAAAGCCTTCTGGAACAGCCCCTAAATTGATATATCAAACTCAAGCTTGACAATTTTGTATCCTCAATCCTGTGTGAAATTATGAAGCAAGGGCACATCCTCCCCCAGAGACAAGTGCGTCTTTATTCAGTTTCTTACAAGATTGTGAACTGTTTGCTTTTTCTGAATCCTGTGGTTTTATTACTTCCACACTGAAGTTTTAGAAAGGCATTTGCCCCAATTTCTTCAGCAATATCGTACAGTTGCCAGATAGAGCCATGCTACCCCCAACAATCGGGGGGCGTGCATATTCTTTATCATTGTTGGACATAGTATGTGCTCCTTCTCGCCTCTCTCAGCAAAGAGATAGTGGGTTCAGTCCTTGGGCTGGCTGGTACAATCTATCTGGGGTGGAGTCTGCATGTCCTCCTTGTGTTACTGTGAGTACTCCAGCTTCCAAAAGATCATCCAAAAACATGTATTAGCAGAATTAGTGGTTCTAAATTGCCTTTATTACCCCACCAAAGGCCCATAGTTGCTGGGATAAGCATAGGAAGATCAATGAATTATTAAATATCACCTCCATTCCTCATAGTTCTTTAGTTAGACTTTTTGCAATATTTTCCCATGAAAGATGAAGTGGATGTGTTTCAAGCGTCTTGCCTTGACTCCCAGCTCGGGCGTGGCACTGGGATACAAGGCACTGGGATACAATCTCTTTCCCCTTTGTTCCTAATACTTGGCTTCCAAAATATAAACCCGTTTTCCATTTTGCCAAAAACAGTTCTGGATAAACAGACTCTGAATATCACTGCTAGATGCTGTTTAACCCCCTCTGTCATATTACCGGTAACTTAACTTGTATGTTATCTGCAGTCTGCTGACCACCATCGACCTTGTGAATGCTTTCTTTGTACAAAATCACGCTTTATCTAGCTCGGAAATTGCACCGGTGATAAGGGTTGTATATCTGTTACTGGCTTCTTGATTACTTTATGGTTTGGGAGCTGCTGGAGACAACACGGATTGTTCAAAAAAGGTACACTGTGTAAAATAGGGAAACATGCAATTCATCACTCTTTTTTTTGCTGGGTTGCAGGTGACATCACAACGTTCTATAGCTCATTTTAATGGGAGATGGGGGGGCAGGATAATGACTGTTGTTAATCTGCAGATTCTGTGTGGTTGGATAGATACTGGGGGTAATGGAGCATGTCACTAATAAAACATATTAAATTCAACATCTGTGGATTCTTTGGAGGGATATTTCTTATCAAAATCCCATGTAGTTAATACGGAATTCTGGCCCCTGCCCACCATCTGAGAGTATGACCTCATCACATTCTAGAACCTTAAACCCAGCAATTCAATTCAACCGAACATATCACACAACTTTACCATTTAAAGATGATAGCAGTAACATATGAAAGGTTGGCCCAGGGCAATAAATGGACGTCAATACACAACTTGAGCATCATTTTGCAACTTTAGATAGTAATTTGAATAGTTATAGCAAAGCAGAGGCTTTTAATGTGGACGTATTTCCATTTTACCTGTTCCCTTTTACAGTACGTTGGTTTAATAACTTTCATTTGTTGTAAAGTGTTCTCAATGACTGGAATTATTCTTTTTGCCAGTCTCTTTCTAACGCTGATGTATAATTGCTCATGGCTGAATCATTGTTCAGCTCAGGTTACCTACAGTCAAAATGCGGTGTTTGCACAAAAGCTCTATTCAAGTCAGCTGCACGAGAGTATAAAAGAACAGCACAGCCCTCAGCGGCCAATCAGAGTCCTCCTTCTGTCTGCTCAGGTGTCCCTCTCGGCCAATCGCGGCGCTCCCTCGGTTACTACATGTGTAGAAGAGAGAGAGATAGTACAAATTGTTTTTTCAGGACAGGAGGTTTTTGGTTCCACGTAGGCTGTTTGAATTGTGTTTGCTCTGGGCACCGCTTGTATTTACTCAAAGCAAACAGTTTACGGACAAACTGTAGGATGTTGTCAACAAGGGTAGACGGTAACAATGGGTCACTGGTAGATTTCCGTTTAAATCACTCAACTCCAACCAATAGTCACTTTATAAAGTTAGATTGTATCAAAAAATTATATTCCTGGGCATTTTTTGTTGATCAGTGATGCAGCAGTGGCTCAAAGCAGGCCGTGTGAAGGTTGGTGGTTTCAATACGTACTGTTTTAGTGTCCTTGGGCATGACACTTCACCCACCTTGCCCGGATGTATGGATGAGTCAGTGTGTGACTGTTGTGGCGCATGTTTGTCGGGGGTCAGAGATGACATAGATTTGAATCCCACTCCACTCAGTGCATACTGTATCTTTGGGCAAGGCACTTAACCCACATTGCCTCCAGTTTCTGTGGAATAGAACTGAATAAACTCATATAAAGTGTCCAGTTTAGCCATCCTCAAAGGGTTCCCCACCATTTACTATTACCACATGAAGCACACAAGAGTCATGTGATCAAGCTAGTATCATGAGATGTCCTGTGATTGGCTGGATTTGAAATGGAGCTGTCCATTGTCCTTGTTGTCCTGCAGTGCACTTGTCACTGTTGAAGCCTTTGTAAGCATGGGACTTTGTTTTTACTCATTTCGCTTCACAGCCTTAGTTTGCAAAGTATAAGCCTACACTGTTTTTCAAGTGACCATTGTTTGTGAAAGGATTATACTAGACTAATTACATAGTTTCGTTTTTCGAAAAGACTTGGGTAACCAGATATTAGTCCTCTGCCAAGTTAGTATTTATTGCGCAATAACATTTTGAATACATTCTCCAAAACATCCATGAGGAAATATTGCATTTGATCACACACTTTATTAGCCAGTGATTATGTATAGCCTATATTACTGGGCAGGGAAATGACTGTTGTTAATCTGCAGACTTTGTGTGTGGTTGAACAGATATAAATAAAAACGATCAGAGTACATTTTGGGGGGATTTTTGGTGGTATATTTTTTTAATAAAAAAAAAATCCCATATAGTTAATACAGAATTCTGGCCCTGTCACATTCTAGAACCTGCAACCCAACTTTCAAACCCCCTGGCAACCAAAAGCTAAAAACAAAACCCACATACATTTTTCCCATTATTGTAGTGTCAGTATCAGAAGCAGTGATATGGGGGTATGAGTTGTGACTTTTCAGGTAGTCTCTTCTTTATACAGACTCCATGTACGAGCCTATAGCCTATATCTAGAGTCCAGGACCCTTATCCAGGCGTACATGTTGTTGTTGCACTTTCCTTATCAGTTATGAACACTCACAGTGATTGCCAGGCTACTCCAAGACACACACACACCCACACCCACACCCACAACTAATGCACTGTCATAGATATGTGTATGGTGATAGATTGTATGAATGTTTATCTTAGGTTGGTAGATAAAAGACAAAACACAAGCTTATCTGGAGCTGACACTACAAACAGGATATGGCATTCTGCAGCATAGGCGTGTTGTTATTGCATTCGGAGACAGATAATGGTCTAAACAAATGTAATATAGTGACCTCTAGTGCACACACAAGGAAATACAATCCCTTGTGTTTGCTTTAGGGAAACCAGCAGATGGCGCACAGGTAACAGACAAAGAATCAGGTCTAACTTGACTTGGAAGACGATTTTCAACAGACATTTGTATGCAGTTGTTTTATAGCCTCGACGCAGAGTGTTATTGAAATATTTTGAAGACATGCTGTGTGAGGTAAACACGCTTTCAACGATTTACATTTTTTGTTTATTTTCATCAGTTAACAAAATGCAATGTACACATGAGACCACACTTTCTTGTATTCATCATTGGTTGTAGGCTGCTCACATCTTTCTGGCAGACATAAAGGCTGGAATCATGTTTGTGGAGCAAAATCAGCAAATTTACTAATTAGAAGCAATGGACTTATATCACAATGTTAAAAATATTCTCGATAAACCATTTAGGCCTTTTCTGCATGCTGGCATACTGCTCAGCGCTTTCTGGCTTGGAATACACCAACATCCTTACAAAATACAACCATAATGAAAAGTTGTATATAATAAGTAAACATTAGAATGGACTAAATGGCACTTGACTTGCATCTGACCCCACTTTGTTCCCCAATAGAAACTCATAAACTATACATAAACAAGCATTAGCATGCCCGATATCACATCCCTAAATTGTAAATTAGAAAACACCATCAGCAGCAGAATGTCACTGAGGCATATATCTTGTCTGGGCCATATTTCTTTCTTCATTTTCCTCCAGCGTGTGTGAGTGACAGCAGACCTTTTCAATCTAGAGGTGAGATCTCCTTGGATTTCTTTTAAACATTCAGTGCAGAGTCCTCATAAACGCACTGTATCTGTCAATAACAGAGGTCATGCAGGAGAAAGTGACTCTCTATTCCTTTGCTTTGGCGTCACTGGGTATCATTAAGACACACTCATAGGCCGTGTCTAGTTTCTCAAGTCAAGTCATGTTTTGAAGCAACGCGGAGAAAATTATTTGACCAATCAACTGCTAAAAAGGTGTAATTCGGAGAGGATTCCTAGAATAAGATTTTAACCCTTAAATGCACTATCTGGCCCTGTTTTATGATGTAAAGTAGGCAAATGGCCATTGTTGAAAAGATGAACTAAAGTCAACTAATGCTTCACATGCAATCACTATCACTATCCAAGTCAAGATGAGCCAAGAACATACTAAAGTAAGTAAGAACTGGTTGGAATGTATAGAGCTATGGAATATGAAATTTGTAGTCTCCATTTGACCCATCCCCCAATGCCACAGGGGTAACCCGTCAGGAGCGGTGGACAGCCACAGTGCAGCACCCAGGGACCCATCTCCAGGATCTTTGTACATAGCTGGAGGATTAACCTAATGTGCATGTTTTGGGTTGATGGGGAAAACCGGAGTACCCAGAGGAAACCCACCCAGACACGGGGAGAACATGCAGCACTGCTAACTAAAACGTTATCGTTGTCATTGACTACTGTCTTCTCTGTTGATGGTTGTCACATTTAGTCTCGTCTTAATGCTCTAGGGAGGCTCTAGTGAACAGTTTTTGACTTAATACGTCATTCTGGCCACTTCAAAAGGTAATTGTTCATGGTAGGTAGTTAGAGTAGCCGGGCCACTTTGAAATTATACAACAAGCAAAATGCAAATAAAATAATTATGGGCAATTACTACCAAAGTTCTTTTGTCATATAAGTGCTCTGGCTAAAATCCTGAGATATTGAACCCAAAGATAATTTCACAGAATATACATATCAAAAACCTGCCCCAGATTGTCAAGTGGGTACGTTTGATGTTAATGGATAATGGTTTAGCTGTTACTAAGCCAAAGAGATAGAAACCAGAGCCATGCGTATGCTTTTGGTCACCTAGAGAAGCGTTACAGCTTTTATAACTTTGAAAAAACATCTACAATCTCTAAACAATAACATTTTCAATAAATACTTTATTAATGCTACAGAGAAAACGCTCTGTATATTGCTAATTAATTATACAATAAAAATATATGTGCAGGATCAGTAGAATCAGATCTATACACTCATTCTGGAGGTAGAGGGCTTGTTGAGGGTAGGTATAGGTGAGGAGTTACCAAGCGTTTGGAGATCACAGCACCAGAGAACACAGGATTACTGAAATCTGTGCGAATTAAAATCAACTCAATATGTTTTTGATTTTTAGCATGATTAAAAAGCACAGTATATAAAGAGCCTTTAAAGACCTAGTTGAGTAGTCTTTTACATTCATGCTCGAAGACAGGCTTTACCTTATGTTTCTTTGATAAGTCTGGGCACCTCGGGAGTTTCTTTAGGGTCATGACTTTTCATCAACACCTGAGTGCTCGGGAGTTCATCCAAAGGAGAATCTCTGTGGTTAGCAAGAAAAGGCCTAAAAGATAAAACCAAATCTGGCAGGTAGAAATTGGAGAGTGTGATGTGTTAAATTGGACACGTACGAAAAGAGAATGAAGAGAAATAAAGCCTAGACATACTGATGCTTCGATCCTATGCTAACTTTTCTAAGCTTTTTACCGCATTACAATATTGTTCCCTTTTCAAAAACATACTCTTGATTTGTATTTTGTTTTATTCAAGCATGTTGGGAGTAATCCTGAGGCGCTGACCTTCTCAGGAGCTTCCATTTTGCATTGGCTGGAATAGTGAAGTGGGTTTGCCCATAAAAAGGGAACTAGTATCGTATAGGGACATGCAACTGATATAAGCTTTTTCAACCAACCCCAAAAAGTATACATTTTACAACAAAGCTGATTCAAAAAGTCTCAGGAAAAAGCATAATATGGCCCCTTTAAGGCCCCAAGAAAGTTCTAGATATTAACGTTTGCTTAAAGATGCTTTTAAATCAATTGAGAGGCTATTAACAGGCCAGGGAGATCATTTCAAGAACAGCCATTGTAAATGTACAAAAGTCCTGTGGGGTTTCTGTGCACTGCTAATTAAAAACAGAGTAGCTGAGGATACAATACAATAGCTGGTGGTGGATCAGTGGTGACGTTAAGCACCAAGATAGATAAATCTGATATAGTGACAGTTCTGAGGTTCAAAAACAGTATTTCATGGTGACCAAGGATCACTTATAAGCTGAAGGAATAGCATTATGTTTAAGTCCTCTTTTAATCTTGGTTTAGACCCAGTTGGTTTAGTTCTGGTTTAGACCTACATCTGGTTTAAGTCCGTTTTGACCTGGTTGAGTCTTGTGGCTGCTTTGTTTAGAATCTTTAAACTCAAAGCCCCCCCCCCATTGATTTAACAGTATACATTTAATTCTTGCTCACATTACTATCGGTGGCTTGTGTTGTTAAGATAAACTTGGTGCACCCTTCACACTGCCTGCTCACTTGAGTTGGGGGCATGGTTTTACACACACTGTTGGACTGTGACAGGTTATAAAAGACAGCCCACTGAGCACACTGTGAGCTGTAATGGAGGAGTGAGAGCTTCAGGGCTTTATGAATCTGAAGGAGAGAGAAAACTCTAAAACATGTGTGCACCTTTTTACAAGCCTACATATACACACACACTTGATTACATACAGTACTGCAATAACATATGGACCTATATCATGTGCAATACTAGATCATGTGCAATACAAAATTCATCTGAAGTATTTTACCACCTGTGAAATACTCTTACACCTTATTTAATCCAACTGCACCTTTGTATTTTTTTATTGTATTTTTTTATTATATGTTTATTATATTGTTATGTATCTCTTTTTTGCACATTTTTCTTACCATGTGCTATTATTGCATGTTATTAGTACTTCATGAGTATCTTAGCGAGTCTAACGGTTCTTCCAATCCAAAGCATTTCATTGCATTTTTTGACCCCGTGTTGAATGTGCATATGACAGATGAACTTGTGGTGATGTGAGCTAAATCTCTCTCTGAACTCAGCTGCTCTTTCAAGACAAACCAAGACTTATCTTCAAAACAAATGTAAAATCTAACACCTGGAGGCAGCCTCCAACAAACTTCAAACTTTTGTCAACAAATGTCAGCGACCTGAAAAGAGTCACCCAAAACAAACTCATTCACACAACACACATATCACATTAAACATACAGTGTGGTAACACTGTTACTTGAACCCATGGTCAGTTTTTGATAAACAGATTACATCTGCACAGATCACGCCTCTGTTCAAGAGGGGGTTCGTTTTATCTTGAGTGACAAACAATTCACAATCTGGCCACAGGAGGGCACTCTGACAAGCAGACTTTGTCAGTTTAGTTCATTTCAGTAAGTGACTCAAGTTGGCAGTCTTTGGAACAGCGTGCGCTGTAAACCCAGTTAACTGAAGAGCCTACAGGAATGCCTCAACGAAGGTCCAAAATCATGCAATGTTCACATACCGTGAAGGAGGATGGACCTCAGGTGCAGGGCCCTCCACGACGCGACAGCTATGCAGCTGACGCAGACACGCCCCACGCCATCAGCCCACAGGGACGACACACACAGAGACTCAACACAGCTACAAACACACAGCGTCTTAGGAAATATTCAATATACACTCCAGTCGGCAAAAGCCCTTGAACTAACCAAAGACGCGCCTGTTACGCACTTATTTGGCCTGACTTTACGCCTATAGGGTAAACATGCTTGGCTCAAAGGCGGAGGAGCTGCAGTCCCGGTCCCGGGACAGGATGTCAGAGGTCGGACAGACTCTGACGCGTCCATGGTCCGACCCCACCAAAATAAAACTTATATTTGACGTACTGCCACATGCACGCTACTTCAACCTAGATTCTGCAAATTGCCTATTTTCGAACCCTCCCCCACCCCCCTATTCCCCTTTGCAGATAACACACATAACTACATCTGATTCTATTCAATTGTTCTATAGACCTAGAAGTGCACACACACTATGTTCCCGGGTACAAGGTGGTAATGCAGTATTGATTATCATTATTGTATATCTCCTCTTCTCCCTAGAGGCTCATCAGTATTGTGGGTGCAGTAGCATTACCTTGTACACACAGCCGCATGTTGAAAACTGCAGGTGTGGCTAATAGCGCTAATGACGACATTTGTTCCAGTTCTGTACAGGGTTGACCGTGAGCCAGCGGGCGCCCTTTTGTGTACTTGAAAGTGGAGCACGTGAATGCAGCACACAAATTAATTAGTCAAGTTGATGCCAGGCAATTTTGCTGTGGCATGCTGCAGTGTGTGATATCAGCTACAGCTATATAATAATAATAATAATAATAATAATAATAATAATGTTTAAATACTGGTGTAAAAACAAACATCAGTTTTTCAAAAAGCTTTCACCTGAAATTAAGGTTTTAAACATAATATTTTTACCCTGTCTCCAGTTCAGGGAGACCGAGCCTCTCAATTGATTTTCTACACAAACAAAAGAAAGACTAATTATTGGGGGTTCTGATGTGCTGACTTAACACAACTCAACCCAAATAACATATGGCCCATTGGCATATTGATGCATTTAGATGGATTTTGTGAATAATTTGGTTGTAAAGGATTGATTGAACTATGGAAGAACAATCAATCAATGTGGGAAAAGCTCTGATTAAGTCAGTAACGCTAACTCCTCAATACTGAATACATTTAAAGCATTTATAGGGACGCATGGATACTGGACCCAGCTTTGGGCTTGAAGTAGGATACCAGAACATAGCTTTGTATTTAACCATATAGTTGTCAAATTTGAATGCAAAAACAAACAAATAAAAATAAATAGTAAACTGCATTTGTGTCCAATCCTGGAAAAAGAACTTCAAATGTTTATTTTATCTTTGTATGTTTAACATATTAATGTGGATGCTAATCTATGCTTTTATCATAGGCTAACCACAAAATGTTTAATTTGTCTTGACCATCTATATCTATTGTCAACACAAAGGCAATAGATTTATGTAACACAGGGTAAAATCTGTCCTTACTATATATACCGCACCTCCCTTGGCCTGTGCGCGCCTTACTCACGTAAATCATGTGACCGTGATCACATGGCTGCGATCGGCCAACCGGTACCTAAACCTAGCTTACATAGCTTTAGTGGGCTAATTGCTAATGCCTGTATGTGCTTTGGGCAGCAATTGGGCTGTGTGAAACTGGCACTTAAACCAGATTTGGTAAATCCTTAATTTGAACTGAAATTAATGTGAACATTGCCAATGTACAAATAATGCACATTATTGACTGGATTAACTATAAATACATGTTTTTTATTTTGTACCTTATTTGATTATGATTGTTAATTTGTACACAAGAACAATATATGCTAAGGCTATTTTTAAGATAGTTAACTTATAATATGAACGCTTACCAGTCCTGTTTATCTAATGCAGGCCAGGTGTCCCTATTTGGGGTAAAAGGGTGGTGAGCTGCTGAAATATGGCTCGGAGCCAAAAGAAGAACCTGCAACATCTGAACTCCTTCTACTGGTCTGGTAGGAGGCTGTCACAGCTCTGTGCTCTGTTCCCCCCCCCCCCATTTATGGACAATTGCACATGGACTTTCTCTCTCAAACGAAATGGACTATTAAGCCTCGGACTACGCTGGAGCTGTGTGATTCAGTCCCAACATTTATTAATGGGGAACATTGAAACTTGAAATACATCTTGTGCACATTATCAACTTTCCAGATCCTACCAACTGCAGTATTGTAAATATTTGGGTACTTTGTTTTTTTAACACTTGGTTCACTTTAATTCCCAAATACATGGTATAGCAACAAACGTGTTGTTACGGCTCAACCCGAATTTGGACCCACAAAGTGGACGCAGACTACGAGACCAAGGTAAGAGAAATTTATTGTCCAAAGTGGGGGTGGAGATGAAGCGGGTCTCAGTGAGGCGTGGGCTGCAGGACTGGATCTCAAGGCTCTTCAAAACTGGGTGCAGAAACCAGAGTGGAGCTGTGCAGAGGTGGGCTAGGCGAGGAGCGGAGCTGGGGGTAAGTGCAGAGCTGGGAGCCCAGACGTGGAGCGGAGCTGGAGGTGAGTGCAGAGCTGGGAGACCAGACGTG
>JAVQKC010141072.1:0-38096 GCA_036025475.1 Philypnodon macrostomus
GGACTGAGGAGCTTGTACTGGGACTAAAACAGCTCTACACCAGGACTGAGGAGCTTGTACTGGGACTAAACCAGGTCTAAACCAGGACTGAGGAGTTTGTACTTGGACTAAACCAGGTCTAAACCAGGACTGAGGAGCTTGTACTGGGACTAAACCAGGTCTAAACCAGGACTAAGGAGCTTGTACTGGGACTAAGCCAGATCTAAACCAGGACTAAGGAGCTTGTACTGGGACTAAACCAGATCAAAACCAGGACTGAGGAGCTTGAATTGGGACTAAACCTGAGGAGCTTGTAATGGAGAATCCTTCTATGAAACACACATCCACTGAGGCGAGTTTAGACCTGGTTTAGGGAGTGTGCTACCTGAATATCTTGACCACACCTTTACTCTAACATATATATTATTTTCTAACATCGGCTCATGGTATAGTTAAAAATGATATGTTATACCTCCTGAGACACCACCTTTGCCTTATACAGTATCACAAAAAATTCAATTGTATTATTTACTGACAAACCAACATGTGTGAACAAAAATTGTCTCTCAAAGTTTCACCAACGACTGAATTTGTGCATACGTAAGACTTCATGTACGGAACGGTTAAAATGAATGAATGTGGTTGTGTGATTGGTGTTCGGTGGTGGTCGGAGGGGCCGTAGGCGCAAACTAGCAGCCACGCTTCCGTCAGTGTGCCCCAGGGCAGCTGTGGCTACATAAGTAGCTTACCATCATCAAGTGTGACCGTGGAGTGAATGAATAATACAAATATGTAAAGCCTCTTTGAGTAGTTGTGAAAAGTGCTATATAAAATTGATGAATTATTATTATTATTAACACAATAACACTATGGCTATTACAATATGTACTGTACATATAAACTCATGGGCTGTTTGTCCCAGAAGCTTCTTTTTCTTTAGGACCCCGAGCACTCTAAGCACTGATCTCATTCCCACGCCTCTGCCTACAGAGGTGAGCCATACAACCATTTCAGTACATGAAACTATTTTATCATGACGAGATACATGGAGGCTCTTGGTTCGATCCCCAGGTCGGCTGATACTCATCTTTAATTGGAGTCTGCAGGTCCTTCTCATTTTACTGTGGTTCTCTCATCTTCCTTAGGTGTCATTTGCACCACAGGGGTTCTATTTGTGTTTTTATTGACTTGTAAATGATGATATGCACTAGAAGCTTAATTTGCTTAATGTGCCTGCATTATTATTAGGCCCATTGGTTTCCTTTTTTTGAAGATGGTGGGTGTTGTTCCTGACTGAAGGCCGGCTTGGTATAGGCACGAATGATTTCTTCATCCTGACACCTGTTAGTTTGTAAAATATTTGAGGTAGCAAGGGAACATTTTGTTCTCAAAGTTGATGCTGGAAAAATTGTCACGAATTTGAGTGAGTTTGGCATTTGTGAGAACTAGTATCGTGACCCATTACTTCTCACAGTGATGAACGACCACAGGTGGGGCACATGGGGGTGAAGACTGGCCTGTGTGGGCCCATTGTACAGACAAACAAACATAAATAGTTGTCATAATACACAGTGTATGGGGCAGGTGGTAATATCTGATTTACTAATGTATGATTTACTGTTGGACAGAAATATAAAACTTTGAATTATCTGCAATAGTGGGACATACAGTGAATTAAGCTTGTCTTTCAGAGCTCCTGAAGTGATGGTTGGAACTAGATACAGCCAGGCCACATGTCTCTGGACTCTATCGCTGGCGGGGAAGGTCTTATTTCCGGGAACCAGCGTATCAGAAATTGTGAGTCTTGAATCCCCACTTTATACTGCCATGGTGTTGTTGGGCAAGACACTTTACGGGTTTGCCCCAGGTGCATGTATGCAAGTGTGATTGTGGCAGTGAGTTTGATGGTGGTTAGAGAGGCTGCCAGTCTGCCCCAGGGCGGCTTTGATTGGCTTACTGCCACAAATGTGAAGACTCAATGAATAATATTCTATAGTGCTTTGAAACACTGTGTAAAACTATACAATACTATACTATAAATCTGTTATTGTTATAAATGAACTTGAATATACTAACCATCTGAGACTGAAATATATATCATTGGAAGTGTTTTTAGGTGCTTCACATTGTCAAAACAGTGGGGACTCCTCTAAACTCAGTTCTGTGCAGAGGGCTGTACATTCTGAAGTACTTCCACTTGAGGACTGTCAGCAGCATCCCCGATGGAGGCTGAAGGTAATGCACTGTTCCATCTTAAAGGTCCTATGTTCTGCACAATGGACTTTTCTGAGCTTTTAACCAGGTTTCTACCTCAAACGCATTCCCAAAGTTCTTTCATTTGTGCATGTTTGAGTAATCTTTTATGTTGATTATAGTCCACTCCAGGAGCCCAAATCAATACAGTTCGGCGTCTTTATTGTATGCACCTGTGTGCAAATGTTGAAACTGATCTGGCAATACGTTTTTGAGTTATTGCGTTCACAGCTAGGATCTGCGGACGTGCACCGAAGTGATTCAATAATATCGTTGTTTCTTCGATATAATTAAGAGAATATAGACACACTGTTTTACTACAATATATATTTTGGTGCTCCATCTATTTCAATCTTAAATATTAAGCTAATGTCACTCAAGCATTTTCCCTACACAGACAAAAAGCTTCATAAAGGACATGAAAATGATGACGGCAATGACAGAATGTGCATATTACATATTTCCACATTTTACAATGCATGTATAAACAGCTTTTTACCTTCATAGGAATTCAAAGTGCTTTACATCAAGGATCACACATTCAGATGTCAGACCATGGAGACAAGGTTGCTAAAATTACTTGGCCAAGGACACAACAGCAGGATGAATTGTGGGTCGAATTGCCAACCTTGTAATATTAAAAACATCTCATAAAGCAGTTGTTTATGTAAAAGGGATGTTTATTTTGAGTACAATCATTGCGTTTTTTGTGATAGAGAACATGAACAGAAAAAAGACAGACATGGCACTACTGATTAAGTTTGCATAAGAAAAGCTTTGTTACAGGAGGCTTCTGGAAATACCTCTGACACTCAGCCAGCTGTCTTGAACATGCTTGCTTGCTTAACATGTAGCAGCAGACTGATCAAAACGTCAAAATAAGGCACAAAATCAATTTACAGTACAGTCCAATCACAATAATAATTGTATTTTGTTTAACAGAATAGTGGTTTAATTGTGTGCTTGGACAACAACGAAAACAACAATTACATAGATGATAACAAGGGCGAGGACCACAAGACCAAGTCCCAGAGCAATGTGGTTCAGCATCCGGGCACAGCGGCTGCTTCTCTCTGCCCCCGGACGATCTCCATTAATGTTTGCTTCTCGGGTCTGACAGGAACAAAGAATAACATGAAAACTGTGTGTTTAAATATTGCAAGCAGCATTGTAAACAGCATTGTGTTAAAATTGATAAACACAATTAAAAGTTACCATACAGAGAATGAATCATGAATCATCACAAGAAAGCAAGCAAAAGAAGCAAAAGAAAATAAGGCCCTTGTAGACAACAGCTGTGACAGGCCCTATCTGACAATGGTCAAGATATGTTCGACAGCAAGGTGTATATCGGCCAAACAACCCCAAATGGTATGTCACCAACAACCACCTTGATCGGACATTGTTTGCGTGATTTCTAAGGGTTTTTATATCGTTAACGAGCAATTAAGAGGCCCAACCCCCAAACCATAACAAACAGCTATATGGTCTATTTGACTTTTTTAATTTGTCTGGATGTTTGTGAAGAATGTTTTTGCCAAATTTGGTAAATTTATAGAGGAAACTGGCATCATATTGGTCAGATGTGTTCAGGGGCGAGGGGTTATGTGGTGTTTCAGGTTTGAGCAAAATCGGTGCAAAGTATGTGCAAGTTAGAGACTTGCAAATATACCTGACCTCACAATTTTAAACCAATTGCCAACTTCCTGTTTGTTGTAGAGTGGGGCCATAAAAATTTATGATGGGCACAATGTGGAGAATTACTGTACTGTACGTTTTTATTTCTCTCTTCCAAGTGTATCCAGAGTCCCATAGGGGTCATAAACATGGGGTCTTTAGTTGACTTCTGTAATTTGCATATGTACATTAAATATACACTAGCCCCGATCACTGTGCCAAAATTCATAAGATTTTGTTTTTGTTCATCAGGAATAATGACTCAATTAAAGTGCTCCAGCGCATTAATTAGTTAATTAATTAATTAATTGTTATTCATCGCAGAAGTTCCAAAATCAATCTAATTTTGTGTCTTTATGATATGTAACTGTCTAGAAAAATCAGGCAAAAACAGACCTGATTCCAAAGTCAAAGTCTATGTAAAGGCTTGACCTAGATGACGCAAATAGCGCAACACAAATTGAGCATCTGACACTAAACAAACACACACAAAATGACACTAATTACTACAATAACTCAAAAAAGTAACCACAACTTAGTCTTAAAAGTACTGTGCTTGGCTTTCTTGATTTTGTTTATTCTTAAAAGTAGCGTCATTAAGAAAATGTTACACATTTACTTACAGATATAACCTCAGGTAAGTTTTATATGATTTTATGAGGATAGCTTGTCCTGTGACTTTAACAACACACAAAGTCCAACTCCCTATTGTTTATATTTGGATGTGTAAGAGCGCTCAGGATTACCAGCAGCTGTTCATAGTCTTCATCACATTATTCCTGTTCACATGATTCAAACACTTAAAACTATGCTTTATAGTTTTTTGTTTGTCTTTTATTTATCACATTTGTTCCTCATATGCACCAAACACAACAGATAATTTGAGTTAATGTTCATTTATTTTCTTACTTAAAAATAAACTTAATTCTGATTGTTTAGAGGAACAGGACATCTGGCTTGGTAGAAAAACATTAACTTTGGGTGTTTTTCTGTAATATTGTATCCAGCCTCCAAAAACACCATCAGACTTGGATCAAATAGACTCTGATTCTGAGAAAGAGGGGGTAGGTAATATTTAGTTTACCAGAAATGGCTTCAGGAAATGGTGTCTTATCATCTTCCCTTTCTGGACGCTACTAATGCATCCGCTTCATTTAGAAAAACATGGCCATTGGTCATTGTCCAATCACACATCATTAGCAAACCTTACTATGTCCAACAAGCTGACAAATGGTGAAGCAATGTAATTAAATACATGGGGACACACTACACTATTTTTGGGTCTCAATGCTTGGAGCCCTCTAACGTTATATTGTGTCAGTTCACAGATAAGTGTCACTAACGTGCACCAGTATACTCTTCCCCCCACCATGACATGTGCATCGGTTTCAAGAAGCTTGTCGGACCTAGTAATAGTAAGTAAGGGGGCGGGGCTTTTGCAAAAAGGTCAATTGGCCACATATTTTTTTCAGAATAAGAAGCATTTAGGGCTGGGCAGTATTTCATACCAACATTTGAGAGAACCAAACTGACGTTGGCTTCCCACATAAACCTAGGAGTTGGCATTTTACTTTAATTATACAGTGGAGTTTATTTGTTTAAGGTATCTCTAACCTTATCTGATACAACAGACGCACAAGGGCACAATAGGTCTTTGAATATTGTAGGCAGGTGTGAACACCAACTGTCAGAAAACCTACCAAACAAATGTACCAGAGAGTTTTATGTAAATGTGCCAGGTTAAAATCTACAGAATAAGGTAGTCTATGCCTGTCTAACCCCAGTAAAAGGCCAGGCAATATGAACCATGTGTTGGAGACAAAAACTTTGAGTTTCTTAAAAAAGTATTAAAATGGTGGATGATGTTGACACGCTGTGTCCATTCATAGGTTTTTACTTTCTTGAGCAATATAGAAACTTTGCTCTCATAGAATAGATCCATTGTGCAAAACGGTAAAACGGGAAATAACAAAGTAGTGAATCATAGGATATGAGCGATTACATGACCTTTAAGTGTGAGCTAAGAGATTTCAGGTAGATAACAGGTTTGTAATTTACAGTTAAGTGAGAACTTTTTCTTTGCGCTGTTCCCTTATAAGTGGTCAACTTCATGTCCTCTTTCACTACCAGCTCCATCCTCAACTTCTTGTTACCAATATATTTTATATCACGCCACTGTATGTGCCCAAACCATCTCAATCTGGACAAATGTGATTTTATTAACAAAACATCAACATTAGCTTTTTCTCTGAATCATTAGGTTTCTGTAAGAATGTCTGCTGAAACCTCCGAAGTCAACAAAATGAAGTAGTTCCAACATTGAAAATCAAGACTCTTACTAGATTCTTCCATTTGGGGGTTTTCCATGTAGCATATGACCACCAAATCTCCTAATATTATCAGTACAAAAGAGTTGATTGTGGCAGCCATGCCCTAACAAGCTGCGAACAATATGGTGGTGCCAGTTAAAAGGTTGTTGGAAAGTCCCTTGCCCCCATAGACCTAGTGCTAACTACTATAAAACTCTGTAAATGTTTAACTGCTTTGAACCTTTTTTTAAATCACTTTCCGAGATTACACTTACTTCATGAGCTTGATATCAGCAAATGTATGTATGTATTGTATTGTAGTCATATCTGATGTTTCAATATTTTTTGCCAGCCTACCTCTACCTATTTATTTATTATGTTTTTGGGTGTGTTTTTTTATCTTAATTTGCTTTTATTCATATTTTATCTATGGTTTTAATGATTTTGTTTTTTATTCCTGTAAAGCACTTTGATCATTGCTAAGATGTTGTAAAGCTTGTTTTCCTCTCCCCAGTTAAAAAGCCACAAATCAACAAGCCTCTGAACAGCCAATCAGAGCTCTACCAGATGGAAGAAAATGGGAAAATACTGGACAAGAAATACCATAACACTGTGAATGATCAATTTCTTCAACAGATGTGACAGAAAGTCAGATGACATACAGTGATTTTGACATCACAAAGACAAAACAATAATGAGAATAAAAAGAGTAATAACTACTTCTTTTAGACATTTTAGATCTTTCTTCTTCTCGACTTATGCTATAGTAAAGGATCAGTTTCTGTTCTTTTGTGATGTTCATATTGCAATCTGCACTAAAATCAAAGTTAGAATATAATGTGTATGGTAGTCACGTAGAGCCCAATTTACAGAGGATTACCCATAGATAGTTTGCCCAAGAGTTTTGATTTTCCATGCGACATAGTGTTTTTGTATTCACTTAGAGAATACAGATATAACTTACAATGATGGAGTGAACCAGGGCAGCTATGCCCAGTGGCATGCAGCAGCACAGCAGAGTGAAGATGGAGTATCCCAGGTAATCATTTTCAGGCGGCGACAGAGGGACATGTTGCTGGACAGCGATGACCGTCTGCTGTGGGTACGGCTGCCTGGTTTCAGGCTGCTGTGGATACAATCCGACACCATACTGCAGAGAGGGAACAATGAACAAGTGACTAATGGGAGAAAATTATATCATGGAGATTCAGGAACCCGGATGGATGGCTCCTTAGGCAATGGTGAGTCACAATATGTTTCTTTATTTCTTGTTTCTCTGTTGTTTCTCAATCTGTAGAAGGTTTTTTCTTACATCATAATTTTGCGTAAAAAATTCCAGGAAAATCCATTATTTGACCTTGTCAACAGTTAATAGATGTCATGTAATCACGTCTAACTACTAGTAGCTATCAGCATTACTTACTCAGCACTCCACCTACATCAAATGCAATTGTGGACTAAAGGGCATTTGGGAACTGACTTTTACAGAAACAGTCAACACATCCATAAAAAGTCCAGTTAACTTTTTTATCACAGAGAAATAAACCAATGTACAGTACCAGTCAAAAGTTTGGACACATTTTGATTCACATTTTGAATTGAATTATTTTGCATAGTACTGACACATGAACAGCTGTGATTTTCAACTTACAGTATTTAAGTGAAATGTGAGAACACACTTTTTCATTGAAATGATGGAGTGTGTCCAAAACTTTTGACTGGTACTGTAAATAAAATAAAATACAAATACATAGATGGTTCCTTACTTGTTGATGCCCAGGCCCAAATCCCGCGGGAGGGTGCTCTTGGTAGGGCGGTGGGTTCACCTGTTGCTGCGCCATGAACGCCTTGTCCGGAGGGGCGCTCGCATATGTGTACTCCATGATAACACTCAGGGATTTCTCAGTACTTTTTGATTCTGTGCTGTTTTAAGGTAACGTTATTCAGCAGACAGCACAGGTCCAATTTAGCCACTCCCACTCCAACTGCTTAAATTTCCCAACCAATTCGACTGGACTCCAACGAGCAGCAGTGCGCACAAAGCATCCGCTTTAACCTTCAAAATTAAAAGCGGAAAGGATCAGTAAGAATGAAACGGTCATAATTTGGTCAAGCAAATAACTAGCCCTATAGATTAGGCTATATAATGGGATATTGGTCTGTTTTGATACCGATTATTTATCCTGTACTGTAAATATTCAAAATCCAATGAATTAGGTTGATAATTTAAGACATTGCACATACATACGGGCCACATAGAAACCATAATCTGAGCTCGCACAGAGTGGTCGTTGCACTGCAAATAAAATAAATAAATAACCCACCATGAACAACAACAGTTTATTGACAAATGACTGAGAATGGACGAGGCAGTCATTCATCCACTGACATAAACACACCAAGATGTCTCCAAGCGTTTATGTTTTGTTTATAGGCCCCTATGGATACAACTGTACTTCATGGTCTAATAATAAAAAAAGCTGGCCTACAGAAAAGTAACAATAAATGATGTACAGATATGTCAGTTAGGCCTAGGCATTGGAGAGGACAGTTTGTGTTTTTGAAATGACCACTGACTCGCCATCATGTCACACTTTCTGTATTAGTTCTGATTTAAACGTTTGTTGATACGGATATTCACCACTAGATGGAGCCATAGCATAAAGCATGTAGGCTACAGAGATCGTGTGTAGGACAACTTGTTGCAAAAAGGCAATGAGAGGAGATTGTTTTGTGTTGGACATAGATTCTTTATTGGCCTGACACAAATTAACTAGTCTTAGTCAAAGTATTATTCAGTTACAATGTAGAAAATGCTCTATCTTTCATCATATTTTCTATGATAATAAATAATCTGTCATATTTATTTTACTTTAATCCCTCTCCTGGCCTCTACAGACTACAGGCGACCCACTTAAAGAACAGGGTCACATAGTCAATTTTTAAAAGAGACTATACCTTTAAGAAGTAATAGTGGCTTATTATCTGCATTTGTAATGTATTGATTTCTACTATTTCATTTGTATGTGCAGGCTTCACAAAATGTCCAAAGATGTTTTCGATATTACTTTTTTTTATAAACATGAACAGTGCAATCCTTTACACTTCCCCATATAACAGATTATACTTGATTATCAACAGCATTTTAAATTCAATAAGTGTATTGGACATGTACAGTAGACATGGAAATGGTTAGAAGCTGTTCAGAGCTATTATGTATTGCATCACACTTTGCCTTAACTATGCAGAAGACTAAAGACTACACCCACTACTTTTTGGTAATATGCCTTTCTTTATAGTTAAGTCACTTTCAGTTCAATCAACAAAAATCAACCAAAGACAAACACAAACAATGCAGCATTCACTCTTGTTACAATAAAATACATTTCTGTTAGACATTTGTGCATAAGTTGTTTTAAAACACAAGTGAATCTAATATTCAAGGCAAAAACATGAATATTGCATATAGATGTTTGAGTGGAGTTGAAGAGGAGTTTATTCCCTTGTTTGCTTCCTGTTGCTTCTAACTAAAGTAGAAAAAGCCTTCACTACATGTTTTGCATCGATTGGAGGTTTGTGAAGCCAGTCAGTTGTGGAGATCTAGCAGTCACAAGCACGACCTGGAAAAAAAGATTAATTTATATATAATTACCATCAATGTTTTTAGATTTAAATTTGTATTCTGAAGATTGATCGAATGCTACAATCATTGTTTTTGATATAGGCCAATAGTGTTTCTCTTTATAAACACATTCATTACAATCTATACAATGTTTTGCTTCTGTTTTGTAATTTCTAGTTTGTGTCATTATAATATACAGCAGCAACCCCCACTCCATGTGCTCTACTCTGTCTGCCAGGCACCCTGAGACTTAGCACCTGTTGAACAGCAAGATACATTCAGCAAAGCATGATGGGTAGTTTCCATACTGTATCTGTATGTGACACCAATGTGTTCACAGTAAAACAGAAGGACCGGGCAAATATAAATTGTGCTGTTTCAAAATCTCCAAGCACAAGTGTGTCTAATGGATGAGAACTACTTTCAGATTATCAGTTTGTCTGACTGTCTAGCATCACTAACCATAAAAAATCCACCAAACACTAAATTGAATAAACCACCAAAGGGTAAGCATGAAATACCTTGGTCATTAAGCATCTGTTGAGCATTGCTGCCTGTCCTCCTCCTAAAGACAGATAAGCGGTTATATATATTACACAGATTCACTTGTGTGTTATTATAGGCTGTACAATGATTTAAGTGTTCACCTTTTGTTCTGGTTGAACTTGCACCTGCAGTGACCACCTGGAAAAAAAGAAACCCACACTCAGTAAATGTCTGAATATATGTGTGGCATTCATGTATTTTGTAATGTATGTTCTTACTGAGAAGGATGGTGATGCCAATGAGACAAAGGACAGCAGCTAGAATCAAGCCTCCAACACGCAGCTGGTGATAGTCTGCACAAACAAGACATCTTTAATACATTTTTTGTAATTCGTGTAATTAAATTTAAAAATAAAAAATCCTACCAAATGTGAATGGATCATCTTCAGGGTTAGCGTTAGCTGCAGAAATAAATGTCAAATGTGAGTTTCAAATAAACAAGGCAAATGGTATGTAATATAACAGTATAAACTTTCAAACAGAGACCATGATATTACCATGCCCACTACAATGGCCTAGTTCTATTCCCCTGCTAATCATTGACATCATCCATCAATACATTTCTATGTAAAATAAACCCACACTTTGATCCTTTCAACTATTTTGGGATAGTTTCTCTAACATGTACTTTGGATGCAGCTAGTATTGACACAAGCGTTAGTAAAACTGAGGAATTCTTACCCTTCTCTTCATCTGCGAACACCACTGACACAACTGCAACACATGGACATAGACAATACAGGTTAATTATTGCAATATAAAGTTTGTTTTATTAATATTTTTTTACAGCGTTTATCATTTCAATTTCTTCATCTGTACTTACTTGTAATCAATACCAAAGCACTGATTTTTGCCATTTTTAGTCTTGAGGCTTGTTAACCTAAAACATAAATACAAAATAATGATCAATGTCAAGTAATAATAAAGGCATCACAAAAACATCCATATTCTCTGTATTCTTCCTATGTGCTCTCTATATCTTATCTATGCATGTCACCAATAATGTTACCATTGACTGCTGTTATGAGTTGAAAGCCCCATTGAACTGGGCTTCTTTGCATTATAATGGGGTAAACAACATTAGCTCCAGCCCCACACAAAAAAAATCTAATTTCAAATCTGTTGAAGTTTGAAACAGAATTGCACTGAGAAACTGCCTGGTACCAGCTGGCAGAGTCAACAAAGAGTCAATTCAACACTGAGCATTACTGTTTTTAAAAGGGCAACAGAAAAAGAAAATCACATTCCCACAGGCAACTTCACACTCTATCTCAATAAATCTGACCAAAACAAATACAAGTAGTAAACAGTAATAATTATTATGATGAACATTGGATTGGCAGCAGAGAAACCTGATATGATGATGGGTATAAAGTGCTCTTTAGAGGCTCTAAACCTCCCTGGGTAAAAGATTAGCATGCTTTTTCTGGACTCCCCATCTATTTATATACATGTAATGCAATTTGGTATTTTCCTTTATATTACGTTATCCTGGGCAACAACTGTTTTAATTCTGGGCAGTGGGGTAGTGTTTCTTCAACAATGGCTGCCTAAAATGGGGTGTGTGAGATTAGGTGATCAAATATTGTATCGTGATGTGAAGTTATGACGATCTGCCAATCTGGAAAGATCGTTGAAATGTGCTACAGTGCCTTTATTTATTCTCTGCTCCTCACGGTCATTTTAACTGTAACAATGCAAGTGTTGGTATTAATAAAAATGGGAAGTAAACAGGAATAAATATTATGATGAACACTGGATTGGATGTACACAAAAAATGACACTGATAGCAGTAGTCTTCTGTGTAAAACAAACATTTTTACCATCTCACCCATCCCTAGCTACAGGCTTAGGTCAGATTCGATACTCTACAGGCAATGTGTTCCCTACGGTTAATGCTGTAGTATGATTCATTCGCATTAATTAGATACAAATCCCATTGAGACCTGTTGTTCACGCTGCCATGCTAACAGACAGACAGCGCGAACATGTGCTTCTGTGGAAGAGACACACCTCATGTCTTAGTGATTTTCCACCTCCTGCTCTTTCTGCTCTGAGCTCTAAGCACACCACAGTCATGAGCAAACATGCCCCATGTCCATGTCACACTGGCATCAACATGCGGTGAAAGGGAAGAATTATGAAACCAGACAGACAACAAGTATACAAAATGCTAATTATGGTTTGGACATGAAATGTTAAGATATGGTTTAGACCTTTAGTGGTGACTTATACTACAGTACATTTAGTTCTGCTGATTTAGATTTATTGTTAGCAAATAATATATCTAAATAAAAACCTACAAAGAAATTCAATTGTGAGAATGAAGGAATAATTAGATTTTTGTGTGAATCTGTATTACTGGCAGAATCTGGTTGTTGTTTTTTTTTACCATTGAATGAGGTTTAGCATCACCTCTTTAAGTGCTTTAAATGCACTAATTCTATGCAATCTATCATCTGATCCTCTAATAGTTCAATTCACTACTTTTTTATTTAAAAGGGGCATTATTTAACAGTTTCCCGAGAACAGCTTCCCCCAGAAATGCTAGGGCAATAATGACTGATGTTATAGTAGAAGTCTAAATTCTAAGAAGAAGATGAATGGCAGTAACCTTTTACAATTAGCCATTAGCTCTGTTGGTATTTAGATCATGGAAAAGCAAGAGAAAAGGACAAGGATGCTTCTGCTGCTCTCTCGCCCCAGCAACCTGAGGCGAGGCGAGGGGAATGTAGAGGACGGGACACGGGCCAAAAACCACTACACAAGAGCTCTATCTCAAAATAAAGACTCGCAGACAGAAGCTGCACAGAACAATGCGGTGCAGAAGAGCTAAATGTACAAATAGTCTTAGGGTAAATGCACAAAGGACTTATTACGGTACTCATGGTAACAAAAATTGTGGCTGGAGAAACAGTAGTATCTATTGCTGGGTTGCAGGTGACGTCACAGCATTCTACACTTTTTAATGGAAGATGGGGGGGCAGGAAAAATAAGAGTATAGTGGTATGGTTGGATTGATAGAGGGGGAAATGGACCTTAATAATAAAAAAGGTCAGATTCAACATTTTTTGATTTTTTTGGAGGGATATTTCTAAAAATGCAATATAGTTAAAACAGAATTCTGGCCCCTGCCCCCCAGCTGAGGGTATGACATCAATTATATCACTGGGATACCATATTTGCATTAAAAAAGAATCCTGTTTTTCTATGTCACATATCTTAACAACAATGGCAGTAATAAGGCAGAGGTAATACCTATAAACACGAGTAAGACTGTGCATTTTTAGTGTGAAGATTATAATGTAAAGTAAATGTTTGTATAAAGGTGTGGCCAGCAGGTATGCAGTGCAGCTGTGTATTCAAGTGTCTTGAACTGGCAACACCAAGTAGAAATGGGAACACTACATTATGTGAGAATCGACAATACAAAATAATTATGAGACTCAATTTAATGTTGATATTAAATTTTGGTGCAATGTTTTTGTATTGCTTTAAGCTCCCATATTCATTCATCAAGAACTCAGCTGATGGGTTATAGAAGAAGTCACATTTATCCATAAAATATCAAAATACATATAGACAGAACTTGCCATGCCGCACACTTTTAAAAGGGACATATACTGTGCCTTTTTGGGGGTATTTTGCAATAATTTAGTTAGATTAGGTTATTTTCTTAATTATTATTGAAAACATGTGTTTTCACTTCTGGCATAAACACTTTGTCTCTGTCTCAGGAGTGACATAAAAACAAGTGAGCTGATTCAAAAGTGTGGAAAAATGGTAGCAAGTAATTATAAAATTAGTTACTAGAAAATGGCTCAGAAAATGACTTCAGGGATGTTTTCGCTGAAGAAACAACATTATAACATCGTAGAAGAAAGCTAAAAAAACTCAGTTTTGCATAATAGGCTCTTTTTTTTTTTACAAACATTCATTCTGCTCTCCTGTCTATCTGTGATACTCCAGTCCACTTTAATGAAAAGCCTGAAGAATGGTTGTCTTGTTTAAAACTTACCTCTTTAATCCTCTCATCTCTCTTTTCAACGAGCTTCCTGCTCTTCTGTACGTCCTCACTTCACCTCCTCCTTTATAAGCATTCACTCTCCCTCCTTCTGCCAAGTGGTCTTTATATTTTTAGTCAATAAAGGTTACCAACAAAATCAGAGCACAATTTTGTCTAAATGTTATAAATGTTCTTCAACTGTGTAATATGGCTACTGTTGAGGCAGTGTGCAAATTAAATCTATCTCAATTCAAGCCTATTTCGTGGCACAAACAAAGGAAGGAAGCCCAACATTTGAGTTCAAACAATGACAAGTCAGTAACATATCGTGCCCATTTACCAATGACAAATGTAGATTGGCAAATTCTGAATCTCACAAATTATATAAGCAGCATTATGATACAATGAATATGATTTACAAGTCGGTTGGTCTCCTAACTGGCTCCTAATTATAAGTTAGTTCCATGTACTGTATTATATAAAGTATTTATGACTTTAGCATGTGTGGACTTTTCCAAACGCCGCCCACCACTCACTGAAACACTGGACAAGGACCTGTGTGTTTCTGTGTTCCTAAGCTGCTACAAAGACAGCTGCCCATTCTCACAGGAATGTTTTATTCTTAATTTAGCCGAGCTGTTGGATTCCTCTGTTACACACATCCTGTAGGAGGCATTTGAAATAGTCATGTGACAATAGTTTTTAGTATACATTATTATTCTTATTGCTGAGACTGCTCAAGCACATGATCACAGTCATCACAAACTATGAAGAAGAAAACCCCAGGGACATTTAGCATAGCAATAGCAGCCTAGCAACAACAGTGCTGGTTAATCTGTTAATTTGTGGAAAGTTTAGTGGTTAGAAATAGAGTTGTACTGCACTGTGCAAATGTTTCAGGCTGTTTTAGTGCCATACTCTTAAATAAATACAATGTGGAATATAGTTATATATTTCTCGAAATGCAAAGTAAGCATTCAGAAGAACCATCTAAACCCAGCCATTCATCCAATCAAGTGTTTGTAGGTTGATGTATCCTTCTGTCTCTTACATACTGATACTGAGCTAAACCAGGTGAAGATAGTTGATAACTACAAGCCAAAACAATGGGCTTATCAATGGTAAAAGAGTGTCAAGTATTTCTTACAATACTATAAAGTCAGACATTTTGAAAGCTGTACAACTACTACATTTCTTAACCTGCCGTGAACATGTGCACAGTACTGGAGACACTAGGAAATGAAGTCTGGAATCTCTGTTGGCACAAAACAAGGCTCCCGTGGATAAAAGTGAACGTTTTTATTTAGGAAGGAGGAATGTAAGCCTCAGGGATGAGAGGTGTGTGTAACAGTTGGGACTCAGTGGTATTGAGAGGAGGGTCACTATAGAAGAGCATACTGAAGCAATGACTCAACTGCAACAGGCTAACAACAGGGCCGTAGCAGAGTTATCACGTGGTCCTAAATTTTTTAAGGCGAATGGATGTGCCAAAATCATTTTACCGTAACATCTCTGACCATAATAAACTGAAACTGGTTTAGTCCTAGTTTAAGTCTGGTTTAGTCCTGATTCACTTCTGGTTCAGTACTGGGCCTAGTTTATTGCTTGTTGAGATTTCAGTCCTGGTTTAGCTGGTTTTGCCTTTATTTTGGTTCTGTATTTGATCTTGTTTAGTCTCAGTTTAGGTTTAGAACTGGCTTAGCACCGACTTGGTTTAGCATTGTTTTGCCTTTGGTTAAATCCTGGTTTAGCTCTAGTTTTATCCAATCAACAGCCAGCGTGCACCTAGCAACAATCTTAGGCGACTCTGTGGTGGTAATGGTTTGGTAAATGCTAGAGAGTTTCACTTCCACACAAAATCCTCCATGTCAGCTCAGCGTGTTTTCAATTGGTCTTTGGTTTGTATAGAATTCCTTTTTGGTTCAAAGTCAGAACTACAAAGGTCGTAGCATAAAAATCAATGTCTGGTCGTAAAGGTTTCTAAATGTATTTTGGTGGAAAGCTGAGGAGAACGCGGCCCTTAAAAGCTATCTCTCCTCCTGACCATATCGCTCAATTGTTTGCCCGTTGCTTGCTTACGAACGCTGGCTTTTTTAGGAACATCGGTCACGTGAGTCAATGGGGAAAGATGAGGAGAGGAAACTCAATGGACACAGCAAAGTCAACAAGATCATTTAGTCTTTGTCCTTCAGATAGGCCTGCGACTATCAAGATGAGAGAGAGTTCTGCATTTCTACCAACAACTGTCATATTTAACGTTAAAACCAAGGTACCAACAGATGTAATCTAATATTGACCAATACACTACTGTGCCCAGCGTTTTAAGTTAGTCAGCACACAGTACACATTTCAAAGCTATAGGGTTGTCCTGTTAAATAACCCTTAGTGCTATCAGAACCTATATTGTACAGCTAATCTTTTGACCCCCCTTCTCTGCAACTGATAGTTAAAATGTATGCTATTTAAAGGTAGGCTACCGTTGTTGACCAAGCTTGTACTAAAAGAACCAGGACATCCACTCATGTGTCATGCATTATTTTTCATACTGTTCAGCAGCACATTTGTGACTGTGTCTGTATCTGCCCTTGTCATGCCCTGTCCTTGTGCCTTTGAGCAAACAGGTATCACTGTTGCCCTTTTCACACCAACATACTGTATGTCATCATACTATGGTGTGTGGCAATGAGACAAAATTCACTTCATGAGTACAGTTTTTATTTTTTTTTATTTTTTTTTAGCATTCATTTGCATCATCAATGACCACTTAGAAGATTGAACTATGAAAATATGTGCATTTGAAAGTTTTTTTAAATTATTATTATTATTTTTTTTTCAAAGTTTAATTTCAGTAATTCATTGTGGCAACATCAACACACAGCCGTCACATATAGCTACTAAAGTCTTTGTACTATTTCGACGAATTATTATTATTTTTTTTAAAGTAAATATTTAAATTTGGCTACTGTGTCTGCAAAGAATAACGCTGGTCTACCATTTTACATTTTCTGCTGATTTCAGGAAATGCACGCGTCACATCACCTTGACGCCAAATGTGTCTTGTACGTTCAACTTTGTACTACTTTTGCTGGATGAGCCCCCTTCTTCACAAAACCCGCTCAAATCCCATCAAAAAAGCATACCACACAACACAGCCTTTTGTTTAAAACTTACCCCTGTGCGTAAACTTCAGCAGCGGACAAAACCAAACCTCTCTCTCCCTCTCAGGATGTACTGAGCCAGCCGCGTGCATACGAGGCGCGCCAACACCCTTTACTCTGTCGCACTCAACAGGTTGGCTTGGTTTTAGCGTAAGGAGAAGTGTGGGGATAAATCCTGATCTACGGTCGGTTTAGTTTGCTTCATTCAAAGCCGAGAAGAAGGGGTTTCATGGGCGTGGGGCGTTGGGCTGATCCAGGGTCAGCACTGTGCCGGAGGTGGAGCCGGCGTTTATTCTTTGTTTGTCGAGAACGAACGCGGTAGAAATTTTCCACTTGGTTGATTTGCATAGTGTGGCTAGTTGCAAGAGGCTATTCAACGAACAGCGACAGTGATGATAAAAGGAAGGTCATAGCATTGGTTTGTGGCAGGCTTTTAGTTTTTATTTGATGTTTTTGTGACTTTTCTTAACTTAATCACATGACTATACATTGCTAGACTATACATTAAAACACATTACAGAACAATGCAAGAAACAGAGACAAGAAAAGCATAAAATTAAATTAAATATATCAACAAATTTGTTTTGATTCACAACTGACTAGACCAGTGATTCTCAAAGATAGGTGCCGGGGGTGTCTGGGCTCTTTGGGATGAAACCACTAATTTAAGTCTAAACACAGATAATCACACCTAGAGCTAAACCAATAAATAAAAAATAAAAAAACTAAACTGTCTTTTTCATTTATTGGTTTAGATTTGGTCTGTTTTAGCTTGTAGTTGCAGGCTCATTTTTAGTCCCATAAAATGTTACTTGGAAAGGCAAATATGAGAGGTATGGTGTGAAAGTTTGAGAAATACTAGAATAGACTAGCAAACTGTACTGAAAATGGACATTTACATACATCGGTGGCTTATTCATGGTGGGGTAGTCAGATCTGTACAGGTGACTTCCCCACCTCTCGCCCATCACCCACCCAGGTATTCTCTCAGGTATTCCTCTTCCTGGCTCAAACCAGTTTGTCAGGGGTGCTATCAAATTTCACTGTCATCATCTATTTTCCTACAGAGAGGGGAAAAAAGCAGAAACACAAGAGGGCGGGGCGTCTATTAGTCTAACGGTCAACAGAAGAAGACAACAGAAAAGATTAATATCTTACTTCATGGGCTCTTTGTTGCACTTGTGATCTGCAAAGAGGAAAGAAAAGCAAGCATAAGAAACCATGCTGTTGTATTGAGTTTCAGTCCAAACACTGTCAAAATATGTGCTGCAAAATTGAGTTATTTACATATTCCTATATATGGATACCTAATCTTTATAATAGCAAGTGTTTTGTTGAGTTTTATTATATATTTTTTTTTACTTTTATAGGCTATGTAAAAATATAAAGTCCTATCTGTAATATCAAGCCATGACTTTTAAAAGTGGATTTACTCAAACGTGGTCAGAACACAGATCGAACCGTGTAATTCTAAAGGGGACTTTCTTACAAATGATAATGCCGATTCCTCCAGCAATGAGCAAGCAGGCAAAAATGAGGCCGCCAATTCGTAACCGGTCGTAGTCTGCAAAACAGAAAATATGGTAGTCACGAGTGGAAATTGTACAATACACACTGGATGCGACCAGGCATTAAAAAAATCAATATTTATCTCTGTCATGCTCATTAATGAAACTGTATTTAATGTTTAGTGTCAGAAATAGCTCAACCGTCATGAGTAGAAAGCGTACTTACTATAAACAAAGGGATCTGCCAGATTTTCAAAACAGCAACAGAAAGGTAGAAAGGAAAAGAGAAATTGATTACAATGATATTAATGCACTGTATATGAGTGGACTACATTTCATAGATATACTAATGCACTGTATATGAGTGGACTACATTTCATAGATATACTAATGCACTGTATATGAGTGGACTACATTTCATAGATATACTAATGCACTGTATTTGAGTGGACTACATTTCATAGATATACTAATGCACTGTATTTGAGTGGACTACATTTCACAGATATATTATTACACTGTATATGAGTGGACTACATTTCATAGATTTATTAATGCACTGTATATAAGTGGACTACATTTCATAGATATACTAATGCACTGTATATGAGTGGACTACATTTCATAGATATATTAATGCACTGTATATGAGTGGACTACATTTCATAGATACAATATATAATATTAACTAAACATAGTCTTGCAGTTTAACAGTTTGAGTTTTGGCCTTACTTGCTTCAGTTTCCACAAAAAGGGCAAAGAGGGCTGCAATGAAACCACACAATGAATGCTCATCAAGATTCAAAAGTTTGTGCTAAAATGCATAAAGAATATAGCCATAATTGTTTTTACCTGCCATCAAAGTCACAAAGCTGAGCCGTCCCATGTTGAAAATTCAACTGGAAAATCAAAAGAACAAGAGTGTTATTTTAAACAAAGCTATACAATTTTCTGTTGCAGGTTAAGAGTCCAGAATCCCATCAGCAGGGGACCATCGTGGGTGTTTTGAGAATAAACAGCGGATGAAATTTTGTCACGGGACAAAACGCAGCAGGTTTTTACACAATTTTCCTTAAACACAGTTATGAGCTGGGCGCTTTCCAGATATTTCCTCAACATTCGAAGCCCCTCTTATCTTGATAAGGTAATAGTGGGGCCAGCTTAAGATCATTTGTGACTAAATAAAAAGATGTAGTGATATAATTATGCAAAAAAACGATTCCTGTTGTCTTTTACTTTTTATTAAATTTCAATTAAATGTTTACGATAATAAATCAAAATTGAAACGTGTGTACATAGTTTATTATCAGTCTTTTGTGACCTCTGTCCCATCACTGTGACCTTGAACACCCTTGGGTGCCCACAGGTTGCATGCAACATCTGTTTATCAGTGTATTGCCTTTGTTTTTGTAATAGATATACTAGTGATGCATTAACCTGTAGGATTTTTACAACCTAAATGCTAGTTATTTATACTTTTTAGACAATGGTAAAGTCAATAGTAGCCAGGGTTTTCTTGTTATGTATTGACATTTTATTTATTCTCTCCATAATGACCACCATCTGAAGGTTATTATTATGCATTACTCAAGGTCACTTGATGCTCATTTATTACGGGGTTGGGAGACTTGTTGCAGCATTTGAAGGTAAAATTAACTTAAATTGTCTTTTACATGATGTGAATGTTACACCATGCTGTAAAACACATCTAAAATCAACTAACCAAACTAACCCTAGTCTCTATTTTAACAACAAATTTGACCCATGCCTTGTTGGTTCCCACTTACCTGAGTCGCTGATTCAGGTGCAGAGGAGCGTGAGTGTCCTGACTAAACTGTGTCTTGTCTTTTTCAGCTGATTCAGTGACTGCAGCTCCTCCTTTTTGTTTGAAATATAAACATTTGTGCATTTGACATGGTGTGAATTTGAGAATGATGGTGGCCGTGTCATGTTTATGTACGACACCATTGGCCACTGTTATGCCATAAACACAAGTGTGCAGTCGTCAACTTGGAGGAAAGTTTTCCACTTCACTGCAAAGTCAAGGCATAGTTCAGTTCCTAGTATATAGAGTGCAATGGAAGCAATAATGTAACAGATAATGTATAAAATGGTAAAAGCCACTGTTTTGCCAGGTTTTGTTTTTTGTTGAATTCAATAGGCGTATATATCTTATTCAGAGTTTACATGAGATTTGATCTGTAAAAGCTGCTTTTCAAAATACTCCTTACAATATATTCTTACTAGGTTCAGTGTCTCATTTCTTGCACAATTCTCTGATGCACTTCCTCTCAGCCAGGTGTCCAGGTAACACTATCTGTAATTAAAAAGCTCATGTTGATGGCATGGTTGTGTGACCTTTGGAAGGAGGGCACATTCTTTTCATCCTTACAACACTGATTTCATTTCATTCATTTTGTTCAAGTTCACCAATATATATGGATATGTATATATTTTATGCGGTATAGCTGCCACATCTCCATCAGCCTCCGCTAGCGCAATTGTGGGTACTTTACCACAACCAGAGAGTGACAGTGTAGTGAATGAATAATGCACTCAATTCTGTAAAGCACTTTGGGTACCTAGAAATCCTATATTATTCAAGCAGCCTTGGTTGGAAACCTTGAGTCCTGAGATGAGACACAGACCCTATAAAGTCTAGTGTTGCACAGACAGATATTCCCAATAATGGACAACAGCTATTTATAACTTTACAGTCACTCAAGGCCTCTCGAGACGTGATAAAACTCAGGCGACACAAAGGATAGAAGCTAACACCAATTGATAATAGCTTCACAACTCACCAACAGCACCAAGTCAGTTTCCAGATTATAGTTCTAGTGTCTGCAACAGTCTATACATTATCACATACCTTTCATAGCATACACTATGGCAACTTAGTGCTTAATGACTTAAAAGTTCTTGTGTGGAAAAAGCTAAGCCTCTCTAGTCACGTTGTTTGCTGGCGTCTGTATTAAGTTATTGGAGGTCATTGTGTTTCTTGACAAAGGCATGAGGTCACTGTGGATTTTATTTCAGCACGAGCATCATCAGTGATTGGAGTGAACCCTAAATATTTAATGTGATAAACACATTTTTATTAAGTAGCGTCAACATCACGTCACATGTCACGATGTGAATCTAAAGAGCAGGAGAAGCAGCGTGCAGTATGTTTTAAGATGCCATTCAGCTCCAGTGAAGATCTTGATTCGATTGAACATTTTGGTGATTATACATCTTCTGAGATTTACAGTACAGTATATAGAGTAAATAAAGGGGCATGAGATTTTTGTGCTAGTCCCAAGCCAGGGTAAATGAGAGGGTTGCATCAAGAGACATACTTATCCCAAATCAACGTGTGAGTCATTGCACACACCATAAAACAGATGACTGACTGTGGTGCAACAATGGCATTTTCCTCAAAAGTTGTAAAATTTAGCCTCTATCTTTTACTCATCACATATTACTACTAGGTCTCGTTACCTTGTTCCAATCATTAACCTGTTGTTTACTCAGTTAACAAGACATTGTTAGTTAGAGGTCATCTCAAACATGCACCGAACAATGTAGGTTATAATGTGCCGCTGTTGTCAGGTTTCACACACACACACACACACACACACACGCACACACACACGCACACACACACACACGCATGCACACGCACACACACACACACACACGCACACACACACCTAGTCATACGCACACACACAGATTTGCTGACAGTTTCAGCATGTGCCTCTGCGATGGTGGCATTTGATCTGTTTATCCATCAACATGAAGCTGCAGAGCACAAATCTAGACAGTCTTGAGTAAAAATCACTCACTGGATCAAAACCATACTGTCTTGTGTAGTCTTAATTGACGTCATTCAGTTCTTACAATTTGTAGTAGTCAATTTTCTAAAACAAAAATAAACCCAACTTGCATTATAATAGAATTGATGTAGAAGAATTCACATGTCACCAAAGCTAAAATAATCTGGCACTACGAAGAGCTCATGAAAATCCTGATAGAAATTATTGAGTGTATTTTTTTCATTCATACATTTTGTGTCTTGTTGGACTTGATGGACTCTTTTTTGTTTATTTGTTTTAGCTGTAGTTCAGTAATAATGACATTTTCAGGTGCAAGATTGCAACTCATCTACCCCCTCAGCTACAGCAAAAGCATAGGCATAATGGGGAATTGGTAATGCAGATTTTAACATTATTATCAATTCATGATTATTAAGTTGTGTATAGCAACAGAAAATTGATTGAATTGTTGAATTTAATGTGAAGAAACCCTCAAAAGCAGTGTGTGTAGTGGAGTGAGGTGTATCTGAGCAGCTGAGTCAACATGGTGCTGCATACTCTACCTCTGTTGTATCAATATGAGCCCCCCTCGGACCCACACTGCACTGTTTGTGTGTGTGTCAGTGTGTGTCAGTGTGTGTGTGTGTGTCTGCCTGTGTGCGTGTGTTTTTGTGTGTGAGTGTTGTGTGTAGTGTCTCGCTGGTCGACCGTGACCTCTGTCAGGTGTCACAACACAGTCATCTAGAGGAGCCGACAACATGAAGACCACAGACGAAGGAACTCACACAGACTTCAGACATTGTAAGTCATTAGTTTGTTTGTTTGTGTGGTTACGTACGGTGGTATCTTACAACATTCAGTTATTACGCTTTTATTAAGGACACTGAACACCAAAACATTAAAACCTGTCATACATAAAGACAAGATCGCCAGTGGGTCCACATTTTAGAAGTGAATCTAACAGAGCTTTTCTCAGGACAGACCAGAGCTTGTATGTTGGAGATAGGAGAGTTCATACCTCTGCACATAAATGAAGAAATAAAATGGCGTATAGCTGCAGCACAATATTATACAACATCCTTGGGACCTTCAGTAATATTCTCATAGAGTAATTTTAAACAAACTCTTCTAGCTTCGCCACAAGGGGGCAGTGTACAAGGGAGAGCAGAAAGTTCTCAAAAGTGTTTTGACAGTAGCGGAGCACATGCTAAATTTGTGGGCCAGCATATTTGCCTGGCCATATAATTTACACAGTTGCCTGTGCATGTTTTCACAATCATAATGTAACTTTTAACAGCATTATTTTTTATGTGAAATTCCAGACCAAACTGAGAGCAAGTCAACTCAGTAGCTGCTGAAGACCTGTGCTGTATGGACAAAGAAGTACCAGGTCATCTGCATACATCAGATGGTTTCAGATAGTCAGTAATACATCCAGTTCTACACGTATTAAGCTGTACAGACAAGTCATCAATATATACATTAAACAACACAGGGGACAAAAGACCGCCCAGACGAACCCCATTACTGACCCTAAAAGAGTCTGAGACAGAGTGTCCACACTTCACCTGCATGGTCTGTGTGATATACCAAAATTTAAGTATTCTTATTAGGTATCCAGGGACACCTCAATTTGCAGTGGTTAATCCGATCAAAGGCTTTGGAAGCATCCAGAAAACACATAAAAATAGTTGAACTCTGATTACATTATTTATCTAGAATGTCTTTCAGTGCAAAAATACAAATGTCAGTTCCATGCTGATGCTGAAAGCCAAACTGTTTGGATGTAGTACACAGATGTGGCTCAAGTCTATTTAAAAGGATCATTTCAAGTGCCTTTGATAAGGAGCTGGCCAAGGCTAGAGGCCAATTTATATCACAGAGTTTCCCTGCCTTATCTTTGATTATAGGAACCAATACAACTGACAAGAGGGACCAAAGACCATGAACCAAAAACCCTGTAAAGCAGATGTCCAATAAGGGATCAGTTTCATGTGTTCAGATGTTACTTTGTCTAACCCACATGATTTATTATTCTTTAGCTTACACACAATTGAACAGGATATAATAACATTTCTGCCAAAGCTGACAGAGATGTTTTACCATTATTTATCATCTTGACGTCTTTCCAAAAGTCATTGTAATTTTTATTTTGCAATTTTGATGCCAATGAGTCAGCCATAGGGTGTTCTCATTCCTCTTAATATATCTGTGAACAGATTTAAACTTAGCATTAGCACTTTTCTTATACTCTACCAGCCTCAGCCCAGGCATTAAATGCCCGACAAGCTTCAGCATGTGTCTCTTAACAACATCCTGGTTTACACGTGTGTTATTTCTACTTTTGCATAGAGGCTTACCAGACATAATAAAGAGCACCGTGTTCCTGATTGGTACAGTTTACATCACGACACAATATAGCATCTTTAGGGAGCTCAATATCCTTAAGACACTGATTAGTTCTTTGGGTGTAGGAATAGACTTCCTCCCAGCTAACTTTAGACCAGTCCAGACTCTCCCCATTCACAGGACCACTGAATGATGTCAATATAGGATAATTATCTATATTGCAATAAATAAAAAGTGGCATATGATCAAATGTAGCCATATTGTATTCAATCTGCATATTAACAATGGAAGCATGTGCATCGAAAGTACACAGACAGTGAGCTAGCCAGGATGTTGTGTGCCAAGCATCACTGACACAATCTTCTTCTTATACCCATTATCCCATCAGAGGACTGGAGCCTGTAGCAACTATGGACTTTGGTACATATGTATATGAACAGCCTCTTGGTCCAACACACACACACACACACACACACACACACACACACACATACATTTTTACAAGACTCCCTGTACTGTTTACAAGAATTCCTGTACTGTACAGTTTCCACATGTTTTAGACATGTGCAGAATGTAAGAACTGTGCTGTAGAGGTCTGACCACTAGAGGGAGCAACACTTGGTTCATATTCTTTTATATAAATATAAATCCAATCAATTTTTTTTTTTAAGGACTGAACCTGAGCAACTACAACAATTTCCCACTAAGAATTAATTCACAGTTAGTGTATGAGTAAAAGAAAGTGCATCTTATACACCATATTTTTATTATTTGAAGTTTGTTGAAAAAGACTATTTACTTTAACTTTACAGTAAGTGCTTCCCCCTGCTGGACATAATAGATCATTGTAACTGAGCTTCTGTTACAATACACTGAAACATAAATAGATGCAAGGTTATTTATTAAAGATCTCTCATCTTCTCATTTGTAGCGGTGGGTTCAAATGTATCTACAATTTCTGTCAGATCTCCATCTTCGTTGTCACTCCCTATGGAAAATCACAGGTAACATCACATATCCTTAGAAAGTAATCACCAGTGAAGAAACATGTATTTAAATGTATTATGTACGATCATCTTACCTCTGAAGCACTTCTGTAGTCTCTCGGACCTCATCAGAATTAGGTAAAACAAACCGAACACCAGCAGAACACCAATGAATGCCCCGACTGCCAGACCAATCAAGAGAGCGTTACCCGAGTCATTATCTAGAAGCAAAAATTACCAAAAGTTAAGATAAACATTGCTACAGTCTGGACATATGTTTTAGTTACCGTATACAAATAGATAAGCAGTGTGTATGACATAGCCTCTCTGTTGACACGTCACTCTGGTGCCATTGTCAGGGAAAGATGTGCCTTTGAGCGTCCACACGGCCAGCAGTTCTCCATCCTCTTCTTTACAATCCCCTTCAAGAGCCTGAAGAGCAATTGTGTATATTTTGCAATGCAAGTGAATACAAAGATTCTTAACAAAATATGTATGTGTGAAGTTGATAAAAGGTAAAGCCTTGCAAGCTTGATATATGGGATTAGAAAATAATAACTGAGAAGCTTTTTATGATGAGCTGAAAAAAATTGATTAGCAGATGCCAGAGAGGTGTCACATAATGAACAATTGCCCTAAGTTGGATAGCCCCAGCAGAAACATCCAGGGAACCACTGACTGTCTATAACTCCTGACCCTAGCACGGATGCCAAACAAATGAAGTGTACCTGTGGTATGTCCTCTACATGTCCATTGGGGCAGCTGAGAATGTAGTTGTGATTACTTCGATAAAAAGTGAAGGTCAGGCCTGAAGAGGTTTTAGGGACTCCACATTTAAACTCTGCCTGTTCACCCAGAGCTGCTGTCACGTTTTTGGGCAGAGTCAGGTAACCTGGATTTGGAGCTGAAGAGGTGGTGGTGGTGGAGACAGTTGTGTTTTGTGCTACAAGAAATGGTTTGTAGTTGGTGGAAAATATCAATATAAAACATGAAATAATAAAAAAAATACATTATTATTTTACTTTAGTTGGCGTAGAGATTTTTTGGGGGATTGCTTGTATAGTTTTCAACATTATTATATTAAAGATACATGGAGAATTTTTTCCTGTTATGAATTATTTTGTAAAACTTGAAAGTAAAAAAATGTGACCAGCTAATTTGCATAGTGCTTCTTAGAAGAGTGGAAAGATTGGTCGAGATATGAGGAAGTTTGACTTTGCTGAATTTGTCAAAAGCTGGTGGAGTGTTTCAGCCTGCTCAACTGTGTTCAAATGATAAATGTTACTCCGGCTCTATGATGTAATATAGGTTATCTGTCATTTTATTTTACTTTAGTCCCTTCGACTTCCTTTGTGTGGGCTTTCATCGTCATTCTCAGATTTGAAGCATTTTTAATTTCCTTTTTTAACAAATTCTTAGCCTCCAGACTACAGCTTTATAGTGTGTTTTGACCTGTTTCTTATGAATGAAAACCTCGGTGAGATATGATCTGGGAAACACTTACCTGAGGAGTGTTCTGTGATTTGGAGAATGACCAAAAGCACACAAATCTTCTTTATCCAAAACATTTCTGCATTTATCATTTCCATTGTGCTTCGTTCTGCTGACATATTGTTACTCCGTTAGACCTGTTTCAAAAATAGTCCACAAACTGTAATAACAACCCACATTGCAACTGTATCATATAAAAATATACAGTTACACTTTATTTTACATAGCCCTTAACTGCATTGTATCTACCTCGTTAAATACACTGTGTAACCCCGACTCTAACCTTAACCATTCTGTATGTACAATGTCGTTTTTTACAGTTTGTTACACAGTGTATTACATTGTACGTAATGGATGTAGATACAATGTAGCTAAGGGCTATGTAAATAAAGTGTGACCAAACATACTTATGTTTAGATAATAGTATACTCCAGTAAAAAATGTACACTATAAATACCATAAATGAGCCAGAACAGAGATTATCAATACTATAATCAAAACAACCCATATAATTAACTGAGCTCAACTCCTCAGACTGTTGATTATTTTCATTAACAACAAAAAACAGTCCAAATAAAAACAAATAGTAAACAATAAGATGTTTACCTGTCTTGTTTTCTTCACATCTTTCTTCCCAGAGCACTGTAGACTTATAGAAAAAAATTTCACATCTTCCTGATTCACAAAGTGTTTACGAACAGGACAAACTGGTCCGACCTGATCTTAAAATAGCTGATTAGAGGCTGCACAGGAATCTCAGATGATAATTTTGCATGATACTGACCCCACAAGTGGTTTACATGGCAATTGTCTGGTTGTACACACAATTACTTTCCTAGCAAACATCAAAAACTCTACACAAAATAGGAACCGAGACTATGACCTACAGTATATGGTAGCCTACATTTCTACAATAGCCTATTTCAGCTTCAAGATTTCTTTGCACACTACTGTTAAGCACTGCTAAAAGTTACAATTATAAAAACATTACAGCAAAATAGACTTATTAAACAATGACAATGTTTAATAGGGCCCAGTTAGTGGTTAAACCTGAAATAACCTGAGAAGTTGAGCACCATTTTTTACAGGCACAAAAATACAGCTCCAAAAATAATTTGCCGCCCCCTTGTGTATGCCTTTACACATTACTCCAACAGTCTATTAATCTATTTTTATGTTACAAAGCAAATACAGTACATCTACACAGTAATATCATAGAAGTAATTACTTATATAAAAATGTATTCCGATGCCACAAAATCATTAGATTCAAACAAACATCATTACTATTAAACAAAGCACAGTATTGAAATTGTGCCAAAAATATAAAAGCTTTTACGCAGCGAATACACGGCAAGTTCAAATAGTCATACATTTTCAGTTTCCAAAATTAAATAATTAATTAGATCTTCTGAGATGGTCCTGCTTCTACAGTATCAGTGCATTGTCCTTTGGTCCGAGTCAGTGTCCTCTCAGTTTCCATCCTCCTCAGTCCTTATCATGAGTTTATTCAAATGTATACAAAAATGCCCTGGTGCTAACAGTGGTTTCCGGCACAGTCTTTATTATGGAGAGCAGTCTCTCCTTCCAAGTTTATGTCTTCTGTCATTGCTTATTTACTGAGATATCACTTTACTGTGAGGTCCGCCCGAGGGTGGACGTCATTGTTAAAATATTTGAAAAGTCACAGTCAACTTTTAAATCAGAATACAACGTTGAAATTGTTATAAAATAATAATAACAAAAATACATGATGATTCAGTCATAGTTTGCCATCTTTGATAACATGCCAAACTGACATTAAAATACAGGCGCAGTGGTCCGAGTGAGAGCATATGAGTGGTTTCTGGAAGATTTCTTTCTTCTGAAAAGACAATCAAATATTTATTAAAAGAGTTCTAAACAATATGTAGTTTAAACAATCAATCATTTTAACATAGATTTAGTATCTTTCTTACCTTATCATTATGAAGGCAACTATTGCTATAATTGCCAGCAACACAGCAATGGTCACCCCTAGAAGAATCATTTTACCTCCAGAGTTTGAGGTTTCTGTCAAAAACACAAAGTGACATAGTAAATGAATTGATTTATCTTTTTGCGCTGATTCAAGTTAGAAGTAGCTGGTGAGTGAAACCTATCCCTGCAACTATGGGCCTTAAGCATGGTAAATCCTGGACAGTGAGTGGCAAGCTACTTTTCAGTTTTGTTCCTTATATTAATTGCAAAATGGCTTGTAAGAACAGCTTTATGTGGAAAATGTGATGATGGGGAAATTCTGTTCCTTAATTCATTTTGTATTTACTTTTTTAGTTAATCTTTTGAAAATATCAAAATTATATATACATGTTTTCATTACATTCAAACAGATACACAGTTCTTGAGTCATTTTTTTCAATACTCCTCTACTCTTACTCATGTAATTATGTGAATGAGTACTTTTTACTTTTATTTGAGTCATTTTGAATAGTACTCTTACTTGAGTAAAATGATTGGCTACTCTACCCACCTCTGATTGTTACTAAATACTCACCAAAAGCATAATATAGTCCCTTTAATCTAAAGAAAATTACACTTCTACCTCATAATGTGATTTGTCTTCATGCACACATACCTGAGGCGCTTTTGAGTTTTATAGTGGACTTCTGTGACCCGTGGCGGTTGCGGGCCACACAGCAGTGGACTTCACTGTGTTCAGGTCGGAGGTTGATAATGCTGATGGTTTGGTCTAATACTGTTGTACTTAAAGCATTAGTTTTTAGTGGTTTATAAACACTTGTGTCCGCTTTAAGGTCACAGGCTGCACCCTCGTACCAGCTGTATGTCATGACAGGAGGGTTAGCATTGCTCATACAGACAAGGGTGGGTTCTCCTAGTTCAGTCTCAGATGGTGATGAAATCTCAGTGTTTTGAGGAGCGTCTACAAAAATGAAAAGCAATTACAAACAACATATTGGTTTAGATACATCATAAAAGCAAAAATATGCCCTACATACACACTGTTACGATTAATAATAGAAATCTGTGCTCGCTGTAAAAAATTGATTTTGTTGCAAATAAAGCCTGTTCAGAGATGGTCTTTTGCAGAATATGAGCTATTTTTTGCTTTTCCATCTCTATCTTAGCCCAGTCTCTTCAGCTATCAATAGATATGTTCGTCCACAGAACAGCAGCTCACTGGATATTGCATCTTTTTTGACAGCCTTGAAATGGTTGTCTCATGTCCAAGTAAACCATCCATTTTTAAAATACCATAGCAACCCACCTATTCCGAGACACCTAAATCACCGTTCTTCTCCATTATGATGTTTTCTTTGAACTTTACCATCCATTGGCTTAATGCAGGTTCATTATCTATTTGAGCCCACAAGCAGGTAATAAGGTCTACATCATAAAGTGCTCACTCAGTGTAGATATGACAATTGACAAATATTAAAGTTTTGTAAAACATTTTGTGAAGATCTATAATAACAACTGTAAAAAACTGTTAAATACACATAATTCTGAGCCAGGCATTTATTAGCTTGTCATTGTTGCCATGAAAACGTGATTTAACTTACACTGTACATCTAGAACCAGCTCTGTGGAGTTTTGGACTTTGTCTCGGGTTTGAACTTGACAGTAGTAGCTACCAGAGTTTTCACTGCTTGTTTGGTTGATGGTCCACGCTGGTCCGCTGTGGAGTGGTATTGTGCTGGAGGACTTGTACCATTTAAATTTGGCCTCTGAGCTGGGTCCAGGACTGCAGCAGGAGAGGCTCACAGACTCACCCTCAGTTATGTTACTGGAGGGACCTGCTAACACTGTGACAGCAGAGGGGGAACCTAGAGAAGAAGAGGAATGAGGTATTAGTAATAGGGTTATTTACACTATGTCCTAATAATTGCACAAAAAACCACACTAACTAGACATGTTTGAGGTTGGGTTTGGTCACACAACCAGCAATTGTCTAAAGCTGTTTTAATCCCCACAATTCACAAAAACATTGGCGCATGTCTTCGCTTGCTTCTATGCTTGTATTCAGAGGTCCTTTACAAAGAAATAATGCTTTTTCCGTGAAACTACAGATTAAGTTAAGCTCCACTTGGGAAACCTTTAGTCAACGTCACCTACATACATAATTCAGAAAGAGCCACACAAAGTACATATGAAATCAAAAAGAAACACAAAGGTAAACAAATCCACTCAGAATATGTAAGAATTAAGATTAAGATACAATTTGATCAGGACATGAATGCAGTTAAAAATACATTTTATACACAGCAAGGCATATTAAACCCCCACTGGTGATCTACAGTCTGAATCTACAATATATAACCAATGTTCTGGACTACAACATACACATCACAAACAAAGTGTGATTTACCATGTATTCTAACATCATTGCATCAGCTCTAGCAATTGCTTCTTCCACAAAATAGACCAGTCTTAAGGCACCAGTTCACCACAATATATCCTGCCTAATACATTTCACACACTAATGATGGTTACACAATGAGGAGATGAACTGTGCCATTCATGATGGTTGATATATGTCTGTTGAACACAGGATATTCAGATTACGATCACATACCTACTAGTAGCTGTAGGCCTCTCTGTGCGGGCATCTTCTCAGTTGTGTGATTAGTGATGATGTAGAACACATAAGTCCCACTGTCTGATGGTTTGAGAGCAGAAATCTTTAGTGAACAGTTCTTTGATCCTGGTTTTCCGAGATACTCCACTCTGCTTTGGAAGGACGGATCTTGGAAAATACCTCTGCTGTGGTAAACATTTCTGACGGAGAGAAGACAGAGTAAGATACAAGCAAAGTGAGTAGGCCTATGTAAGCAAGAGTTATTTTTAGAGTCTGTGTTTGACTTTACCTTTCTGTGATGCAGCGACTGTCTCCTATACACCACATCTCAGACATGACTTTGAATTGCTGCCCATCTCTGCTTTCAGGAAAGTCATAAGAACATGGGAGAACCACCGAAGAGCCAATCACAGCGCAAATTGAATTGGAAGGGATATTTACCGACCAATCCCCAGCAAGAACACCTAAACAACAGATTGTTACAGAAAATGAACAAGAATTAAACCATCAAGACTGAAAGTTACTCCTGAGTACAAGTTGCGCATGTCCCACAGTTTGAGAACCACTGGACTAAGGAAGTCTTGCATTTACTTCAATGTTTGTGTTGAAGAATTTAGCCTTGACTTGCCATTGAGGAAGACTGTAAGAAGTACCAAACACGTCTGAGCCATGAGTGTCTTCATGCTGGCTGTCTCTCTGTGGTAGCTGTCACTGTTAAGGGAATCCTCTTCACCTCGTTTAGCTTTTTGTCCTGGACTGTATTTGTTCATTACTCAGACTCCGGTGTTAGTCATCCCCTTCTGCAAAAACCAACAACACAACTTCTATTTTAGCCTTTTCAAGGAACTGATAAAGGGAACTTGTATTAGCAGACATGAACAGTAGCGCAACTCGCATTCAGTCTCTGTACAATGAATGGACACACAAGTAGACAAGAGTAGTCTAGGTGTCGAGCTGGAGCAGGTGGTAGGCCTAAGTGAGCTCAAAGCCATGATCCTGATTGAGCCGATATACTTTAATTATTAATGTAGAATTTACCTTTTTAAACTTTGTACCAAACTGCTCAGATTGCACGTGATCGACATAGAGTTCACAGTTTAGACTGAACGCATGCAGAAATTGCCCCCAGTTAAATTTAAGTCTAGATCACGTGTTTCAATGCCACGTGTTTATACGTCTATAGTGTTCTGTCTGTGATGTATTAACGTTTATCTTAATTTATCTACTCCATTTAGCTACATTCCTAGCCTTGCCGCTTACCGAGCAGAACATAATGCTGACACCTGTGCAGGTGTGCACTGTCCCGGCTTTAGAGCGCTCTCATGTCCCCCTTGTGTCCATTCACAAGCAGCTTGACGTCAGCGGTGCCCCTCCAGTGCGCGTTGGGCTGCCCCGAGAGCCACCATACAAACCGGACTAACTTCGGACAAAACTTCTACGACTGCCTACAATTCACCAAAATCACTCCAAATGCCAGTCTCGTTTCTTTTAGAGCAGAACGGACATGGATTCGGTTAGTCTAAATGCGGTTAATTGTGGCTAAAACGCCGTTTTTATTTTCCTCCCTTCGCTCCGGGGTCACTAACCTGCGGACAGAACAAAAGAGGGATTTACCGAAAACTGGGAATTATTTTATGTGGGGTTTTAAGCAACATTATTAAGAGTTTTAACCAAAGTAAAACATTTTTACATTCGCTATTGGACTAAATACTTCGACAGCAGGCCTCCACCTGCTTCAGGCCAACTCAGGTGAGTCACGCCTTTATTAAAAATAATTTCTGTTACAAACATGAAATGGTGGTGAACTGTAAACAAGACAGTCCTAGGTGTGTCAGAAATAATCTACAAAGTTATTCTCTCACCTGTTGCTAAATGATTTATGAATGTGGCCTACATTAATACATTGTTATTAGCATTGGCTATAAAAAAAGGTAAATGTGTAATAAATGCACTGCAAAAATAGTGTAGAAAATGGATGTTGCTAACTATGTAATGTTATGTGTGTATATCTATGTTTGCCATCCTGTCTGTTTTCATCGTGTTTTAACTGGATTTACGTATCTGTCCCAAAGGGAGACCAGGCCTGTCTTTAGTGTCCAGTGTCTGAAGTGAAGATGTATGCAGAGAAAGTGGTGACAGAGGGAAAGATGGGTGAGTGGGGACTCTTCCACAGGCTCCATGTGCACATGTACACACAAGTACACTGCTGACACACACACGTGTTTTCTCTGTTTGTGATCAGACATCAGTCCACTCCACTGTTAACCATTAACTTTGTGTTTAAAGCTCACACTGTAATGTTTCATTTTGCAATAACACTGGGCACTCGTAATACAAGCACCACATATGCTACCTAAAGTACTATTGAGTAGTTTATTCCAATTGAGTTTAGTCTTGGCCAGGTCAGGAAAAAGAGATTTATCTCAAGGGACTTTCTGCTAAAATAAAGGTACTGTAATGTCATTGTGGACATTATGAAGACCTTTTCTGTTACCCAAACTAGATGAGCTTCTTTATGACAACAGGGGTATTGCACACATCTGCTGCACATGTGCACAAACTGCTGGCTAAATGCTTTCTAGTTATAAGGTCTGTCATTATATTATAGTAATTATCGTCTGTGTGATTTCATTGTAATAAAAATATATAGCTTTATAGTTATTAACCAGGTGTCACATGACTTCTTTTCTATGTCATGACATCGCACTAATGCTCACTTCCTCAGAGTGTTACGAGTTTTATACATGTGTTTAAAGACTACAACACAACACAACACAACACAGCACAACACAACACAACACAACACAACACAACACAACAGGAGCTTACCTTAAACAAGGGGCAGTCCATCTCGTCCAGATCTTGTAGTCTTTGTTCTCTTGTTAGTCGTTGAATTTTTCTTGCTGCTTGACAGAAGAGAATCCACCATATGCTCTGAATCATACTGCTCTGTGTGTCTCGCCCTGGACCGGATCAGCTTTTGAAGTGGTTGGTTTAGTGCATGCCTATACTTACTTTAGGTGGGACTCCTTCTAATTGTGGAAACAATGTGCTGTGATGTGTATTACCGTTATGGCAGTTAATATTGTTTATGTTCGTCTGACAGCCAAATATTATTACACAATGGGTGGGTCTTGTGTTTATTTATACTATGTCGCCATAACAACACTACCGCTGGTGTCTGAGTCAAGACTTCTTCTGTGCATGTGTTTCTCATGTTTATTTCATTCAGCCTTCACCACGCCTACGACTACTGCCCACACTTGCCTATGTGGCAAGGCTGCTATGTTTTACATGTATATTGTATTTTAGTCATCACTGGCAAATAGCGTGTTATGCTCTACACAGCAGATAATTCTCACACGCTTTTAGAGCAACTGAGGAGGCATTTCTGCTGACTCTTTCTGATAGTAACACATTTACAACATTTGTTTAACTAAATGCTGATGCTACCTCTTTTAGCCACATATATTATCATGCAGTACCTACCCAGTCTATGTAGATACTAATAATTGTACTCACCATCACCATTGTATAATTGCAAAATGAATGTATTGTTTTATGCACACACAGTCTTCAAAAATAGCTACATACAAGTATAAACTGCAGTGATGTTGTTCACCTATTTGGTTCTGGCCATATATAAAGCATTGTGTGAAAAGTGTACTTAGTTTCAAATGCACGCTCACAGCTATATGTTGTGGTAGGAGCAGTATCTGAACAAAGACACTCTCAGGAAGGGGGTCTCAGGTAGAGGAAGAAACAAAAGGGCATTTGTTCTGTTCTTCTACGTAATTGGTCAAAGCAGAGAGAGAGGGGGCTGAAAGTACAGAGGGACAGCACAAAAGCAGAGAAAAAAAGTATTAATTAAAAAAAGAAATCCCACAGGTCTGCAGCATCAAACCAAAACGATATCAGATGTGTAGACTGGCAGAATGTAGTTTTCTCTGACTCATTGGGTATTCACATAGTCTTTAAACAGTAGGGTGTTATTATGGTCAAATTGAAGAGAGGACAGAACACATGACTTTTGATACTATAACTGGATAGGCATTGTTCGAACCATTTAAGCTTCTGTGTATGTAAAGGTGTATGTAATACAGTTAAGAAAACAATTATTTGCTTTATCAATTATCTATGTTATCTGAGTTCAATAGAGCAGCTACAGCCAAGCTACACCTGTATAAAATAAAGTATACTTTATTGTTATATGCTGGATTTGTCCAATCCTTTAGTGCCAATGGGCCAACCTGTCAAGAGCAGTGGGCCACCTGCAGTACTCAGAGAAAACCCACCCAGACACAGAGAGAAACTCCACACTGAAAGCCTGGGATGCGAAACCTGGAACATGTTTTAATTTGAACCATGATACTGCTGATACTGTGTCATATGGCAAGCTCCTGTATTGATTTTTTGACTTATTTGTGAGATACAGTTGAAGAATTCACTATTCTAATTATTACTTTAACTGTATTTAATAAAAAAAAGCCATTCATTATAATAGAGTTCAAAAACTGTATTAATTCCTTTAAAAACAGAGATCTATATCATAGATTATTATGTGCAATATATTGATTATTGCAGTATCGCCGTCATGAGATCGTGTGTCATGTATCGAATCATGAGGTACCCTGAGGTGGTAACACTGTTCTGGGCATGCCCATGTAATATATCTACCAAGCCCTCAATTATGAAATATTTCCAAATAATAAAAAATGTTAAAGCTCCTTACATAAATCATTATAATAACAAAAATAAAAGGTGAGCAAATATAGTCTAAACGTTTATTTGTGTACATTATTTATGTTTTGTAAATCTAGAAATGGCTGATTATGGCAAGGTATAATAATGGTGTAGTCTACTGGTAATGACAGATGTACAGTGTGGGTGGGCATAATCAACAATCATGGCTCAAATAAAATGTGTCAGATGTGTTGGCTTATAGACCCCAGTGCTAAAATATATATATATATAACACGAATACAGTGACCAAGGAAGGTCATATTTTGTATGTATGTACGTATGTGTCAGCATATATTGTGTGTTTTTTCAGCCTGATGTTCACTGTGACCTGAACGAGTCTACTCAGAAATGACTCACCTCACTGTGGCCCCATGTGCACTGTGCCTCAGTTTTCATAATGACAATAGTGGCTAGGCTTTGTACGACAATTGCCAGTATTCAGAAAGGCTAATTGTAATTCTATTTTGTTGCAGTATCTTGGCTGTGACCATTATGCATTTCCCCCCTTATATAAAGTTTGATGGTTTTGCTGTGGGTAAGGTTGACAGTCTCTTGTATAGCATAGAATATAAGGAAGGTTCCAATAGCACTGGCCAATACTGAATGCTGTTATTAATTTTTATTATAGAAATTTTATTAACAATATTTTTTTTATAAATGCCATAATGCAAATCCACTTTTTTGTTTACCTTGAACCTAATGCTTTGAACTTTTACTTAAACAGCTGAGCATTTATATACCATGATAATTAAAAAATACCCTGATATAAGTAAGTATAATCTGTCACATCTGCAGAGCTTTGTGCGTGCTGCAGTGACATGGCACCACATCCAGCATTTGTCCTATCTTTTATAAATGTTAGACTTTAGACTATTGATCCAGTCGGTCTCACTTGTGCTTTTTGGCTCATGTCAGAAAATGTGCTGTTATGCCATTTGGACACAGAGATGGGGAGCTAAAAAAAGGTCATTTTGCATAAGATAGCTTGCTCCGTGAAGTTGATAAATTACCCAAATTAAATATGTTGTGGCCTGCAATGTTTTCTGCATGCATGAATAGATCTGTCTATAGCAAAACCGGTAACTCAAGTCCAC
>JAVQKC010141089.1:0-10684 GCA_036025475.1 Philypnodon macrostomus
CGGCAATTCCTTTTTGAGTTATCGCGTTCACAGCTAGGATCTGCGGACGCGGACGCGGACGAACACCGACGTGATTCCATAATATCGGCGACACGCTGTTTTCGCCGATATAATTACCCATTAATGCTGCATTTATTTAATAACATAATATACATGCCACTTTAATATTATGTTTTTGAGGTTTTTGATGGAGGTAGAGATTACTTACCTGCCATCAAAGGGGTTGGCTCCAGGAATGACATGCGTGCTGTCTTTGCCGACCAGAAAGTGAACCCGGTCATAGAAAGTCTGCAGGTTGCTCTGTACAGAGGACATCTGTGTCTCTTGGATGATGTCCAGAGGGTCCGGGGAGCCCACACACAGGGAGGTGCTGTGACAGGTTGCCTGTAGACAGCAGTCAGGGTCCATGCAGTCCACTAGGCCATCTGACAAGGGCAAATAAGTCGCAGCGACAATAAGCACACTAAATAAGCAAAATAACACCTATAGGAGCTACTTAACAAGGGGTTTTAGTTGTGTTTTTGCTTTTGTTTTACTATTGTATCTTCAAATGTAAATAATCAAACAATGAATGTAAAAAAATGCCCCTCATTAGATTGTGTCTAGATTTAAAATGAAATAACACGAGAAAGAGCTGCTGAGCGGTGCATTTTACTTTCTTAAGTGGGTCATAGGATTCACTACCCTTTGCTTTCAGGGACCTATCTGGCCAGATGGTTGATAAAAATAAACTGTGCTGTCAGGAGTCAGTCAAATCCCCAACAGCATCCCCAACTATGGAGAGCTTTGTGGTCCCTGCTCTGTGATGGGAGACAAACAGCTTTGGCATAAATAAGGGATGCTAGTGCATAGCTCAGCCCAGAATGAGGTCTGCTAGAAAGGAAGTCACGTCTCTTTCTTGGCCTCAGGAGTGGCACACCCTCCCGGCTGGCTCTGTGTGTGTGCCTAGCTCTGCTTGGGGCTAGTTTGAGGGCAGAGCTGGATCTTCCTCCTGGGGCCAGCACATTTTTTGGGCCTAAGGCCTGCTCTTTAATAAAGGCCTCTTGTCCAGTTGACTGACTAGAAGACTTTCTTTACCTGTGTATCCTATTCTGTACAGCTAAGCTGTTACTGGCACTGTTTGAAGCACAAAACAGGTATTTTGTAGTCCAATCATGTCTGGTTCAGAGTTGTTGTTGATTGTTGTCACAGAGTGCTGCTGTGTCTCGTTTGTAATTTTACCTCCATCGTTGTCCTTGACATCACTGCAGGCCGTTTCCATGGAAGTGTCACAGCCAGTGCCCCTCCAGCCCAGCTGGCACACACAGTACCAGCCACTGTTTCCCAGAGTGCACCTACCATTGCCATTGCACAAACCTGGGCAGCCCTCTGTTCAACACAAAAACAAACACACACGTCAGAAGAAGTAACAGAAAAATACAGTATTTAAAACTAAAATGAAAAACAAGGTCTGTAAAGCTTTCCAAATACTATTTTAATGACACCACCAGTTGATTAATTTGATACACCTTGTGTGAAGCTTCTAATATCCCTTTGCAGTAAAATCAGATAAGATGGATCTTCTGAATCAATATGCGCTCATTACTTCAGCTCAATAGCCTCCTGTAGCCTATACAGTATGTGAGAGATATGGTGGCATTCACATAATTGGATCAGTGTTATGTGATTTTAAAATCCAAATTGATTGTAACAAGAGAGAATAAGTGCACTAGCTCCTAAAAATGTTCTACACATTGTTTTACTAATGACAGACTACATCTAAAATTCTTAAAACTCAATAATTATTAATTTATTGAGATTGTATGTCATTTAGACATGCAGCAAGGGGAAAATAGAGATTGGAAGTGGATGACGCTGAATAAACAGTTGAATTGGGGGGATTGATTTGCTTACACTACGTTTAGGGCCATTTGACTTTTTGTGGGAGGAGGCTTGAACAGATCAGTCATTGTCTTGTGTATAACTGAACATTTTTGCATTTAACTGATTTGTGATTCTCATCCTCCTGTAAAAACAGAGGGCAACATCTCGAGATATCAATAGCACAAGTCTGTCACACTTTATGTTGGTAAGAAAGCTGCTTTGATAGAGAGAATACTAAGCTGACCCATTTTATCTGCTGAGGAGATCGGGGCGGCTGTCTCGCTACTCTCACAACACATGAAGAATAATGCAAGGACATGAAAAAAAGAGAGTAGTGGGATGTATGTATTAAAGGAGAAAAAACTTTTATGACATGGGAGAAGGTATGTAGAAAGAGCACCAAAAAAAAAATGAAAATAAATGGTGATTGGAGAATGATTGTCGGGGTTTGGCAGATTGGATTAACGGGCCAGCCTACACACAATCTCCCTGAGTCTGTGTCTTACTGCGGGTTATTTTTGGTAACTCTGGCATTCTTCACCAGCTAAAGATATACATGTGTTAATTGAATTGGTGACGCTGATGATGAGTAAATATAACTAACTGCCCAGTGTCCATGGTGAACTCTGAGGTACCCCAGTCGCTTATTACCTCTATATAAGTGGATGAAGATGAATACATGAATATTATTTGACACAATGAGCTTTAGAAGATTTACAAAGTGAATTTTCAGAATTTTACTAATCAAAATGTTCTTTTTTCAACAAAAGAGCTTTGACTTTTTAGGTTCAAATTACATTTATAAATTCACTTCCTGCCTGCTGGCCTGTTTTAAAAGCTCTCGCTACTAGGAAATACTTTGTTTCTTTTCACTTTAGGGCATTAGCCATTGTTTTATTGTGCGCATGGACAAAAGCATTTTAGTTTGACCAGCAGCGACAGATGATTAGTAAACTCTGAATGTTTATTACCAGGATGAATAAAGATCTGATCTCACAGTTGGCACCAGTTCGACTTAATTGGCAGCTCATTTCAGAGATTGGAGCCCCTGCCGTGCTTTGCCTGAGCCTATCTGAAATCGCACCAAAGTGAAGCCTCCTCTGGCAGGCCGCTCTCATGACAGGTGGTCCATTACAAGGACATACATACAGGCTGGAGGCAGGCTGGACATGGCGCCTCCACCTCCTGTATTTGCCCGGCATCAACCAGACCATGAACTCTTTTAATTAGAGAGGATGCGGCCTCAGCACCTATCAGGCTCTGCTCACAGCTGCACACTCATCCATAATGCATGGGCAAGTTATGAAGCTCCTTTACCATGCAGGGACGTCTGTAGGATTTAGACCAAAGGATGGCTTAGTGCTGACCAATATAAATGAGTTCAGAAGACATTTTGTATATGAGATATTTTTGATGTATACTAGGTTTAGTCCAGGTATACAGTTGTGCATCTACCTCTGTTTTAGTCCTGGTTTAGCCCTAGTTTGTAAGTACTTTAGCCCTGGATTAGACCAGAGCTAACCTCTATTTCAGACCTGGTATAGTCTGAGTTAAATGATGGTTTAGTCCAAGTATAACCCTGGTTTATAGTACTATAACTTACTCTTCAGGGGATTAAAAGCACTTTTTGCACCAGTCCCATTACATCAACAAAGGCTTACTCACCATCTGTGAAAGTGCTAAGAGGAGATTACCACAATAACAATATGGCAAAAAAGTTGATGAAAGGTAGAGGGGAGCTTTTAGAAACAGCTTGTCTTGGCAGTGAGAGAAGTTCAGTCTCTGCATATTTTAATGTAGGTTGAGAGCATGGTGTAGGGCTGCACAATATATTGGCAAATGTATCGCGACTGAATGTATCACGATCATGTGGTCGTTCATCTCACCGAAATGTACACAAACATTTGTCCTATCAAAGAAAATGAATCTTTATTCCTCAATTTAGTCCTTGTTTAGCCCTGGTTTAGCTCTAGTTTAGTTTTAGTTCAGCCCTAGTTATTGTTTATACTTAGTCCTTGTTTAGCCCTGGTTTCGTTTTAATCTAGTCCTGCTTTAGCCATGTTGTTTTTAGTTAAATCCGGTTTAGTTTCTTCTTCTAAAAGTTTTGATCATCACCCAGTTTTGATATGGTGATTAAAAATATATCAAAACAATGCTGACAATAGCTTTTTGTAATATCGTGCAGCCATAGCTTAGTGTGTGTGCATGATTTGTTAATGCCTTGCTTGGAGCGCCAATGGGAGAAGGGTAAAGATAGAAGGAAGGAGGAATGCCATACCTTTCACTACCTTATCCAGATAGTGAGCTTAGGAGATAAAAGACAAGACATATAAGGGAAGTTTGAACAGTGCCACTTCCATGACAAGACGGCAAGGCACGGTGTTAGTTGACATTGCACAGAGGTAACAAAAAAAGAAAGAAAAAGTTCAGTCATGAAGCAGTATCATGCAATACAAACATCACAATAACAAAAAAAGAAGAAAGCAATGTAGATGTGGACCCAAGAAACACATGGATATACACAGAATGACAGAGACAGAACCAGAAACACTGGAAAAAACAAAAAAGGTGATTTGTTAAGAAATATTTGTTGTCATTTATGAACCCGCTGTCATGATAGAATATACACTCAGTAGCTACTTTATTAGGAACACTGAACATAAAGTGTCTCCGGTATGGGCTTTTACTGCACCAGAGATGGCTGTCTATGTACTTAAGTGGTAGTGAATATATACCTTCTCCCCTTTTTGTCTGTTCTAATGCTCAATTTGAAATTCTGCAGGTTTGTCTTCAACACGTCTCCGAGACAAATGCATTTAGCTGCTGCCGTATGATTGGCTAATAAACTTGCTGAACAGGTGTACCTAATAAAGTGGCCAGTGAGTGTATATAAAAGCCAGAAGATTGATGCACTGCCTCCCTAAAATCTCTTAAGTAATGTAGTACCAGAGGTCAGTGTGTTGAACACAGAGCACTTTTAATCTCCAAACAGCTCTACCAAATGATGAGGTCACCCAAGGCTTAGACTGCGCAGTCAAATTGGACCCCCTGATCTCCACATGTGGCCAACGCAGAACTCTATATAATGAAAATTGATTTAAATCGAGATCTCTGGCTTCTTAATGGATGAGACTGAGGAATAGTCTTGTCAAGGGAGTGGGGATCTCAATATGGCACTTGTAAAAGGCTCATCAATAATGTAGGGCCGGCATATAAAACATTCACAGACTGAGTCATGGCTGTATCTGGCTGTAGCTTCAAGATATGCATGAGAATACAGGGAGGAAAGCTCATGTCCATAGACTGTGTTCATGTTCCAAAATGTAATTATGTCCTAAAAAAATCTAACTCTATGGCCAGTAATCGTGTATAGACTAGATGATATTTAAAAAATAAATATCAGAAAACCCACAATTATTGAACCAGATTATTTTTGTTATGATTAGCTCTAGTGAAAACCCCCTCTCAAAGAGGAACTTGAACTTTATGTCTGTTTTAGTTTTCGTGTCAGTATACCCAGAAAATTAGCTACAAAACACACCAAAGCATCTGTATTTTGACATAGTGCTTATGTCACATGTACACAACCTATAGACACAATAAAGCCTGACATTCTGATTCCAGTCCCTTCTGTCTATTGAGGAGTGCAGTGTGGGGAGTGAAATGCTGAGGCAAAGGGGAACCATGGTCATTGTCTCCTCTGCACTTCTACTGCTACTGCTGCTTGAGCTGACCAGAGATGATAATGAGTGTGCTCCATGAGCAATGTAAGGTTAGCAGTTAAAATCAATAAAGCAGTAATGAAAAATGTATTCAGTGTTAAGACTAAAAAATGACAAGAATCAGGAATTGTATTGAATTTGATCTGGTAGCAGATCATTAACCTGAAGTTATTAATGTTTTGTAAGTTTATTTTATTATGAACTGTATATAATATGAGATAAAGCTGAAAGAGTAGTCTCTACCACAATGCAATTTTATTAACCAGTCCATTTAACCGTTTGTGTTTGTTAATGGATGTTAGACAACTAATATTTAAACTACAGTTAAATAAAACATATTCATAACTTATGCCTAAAAGTGATTTAAATAGATATATAACATTCAATAATTAAAAATAACCAATAAACTTTGCAAATAAAGTGATTTTATATACTAGATCCACTGTTATATAGTGGAAAATCACAACAGAACAACCCATAATGTAATGTGTAAAAGGCAAAATCCCATTTTTAGAGCCAGGAATATAGTGGACTTTAGATAATTAAAATCTGTTAAACCTGGAGAAAAGGTTGGTTATAAGAAAGAACATTTTGCACAAGTTGACTTACATGTTTTGTCAGTAATATTTCAAATTAATTGTAAATGAAATTAGAATCAAAGAAAGAGATGCAGAGAAGGGATGTTAAATGAAAGGACACCTTAGCACATTCCCACATTAAAATGCATGAAGTCAAGCCTCAGATCCTTGAGTAAACCTGTTCATGCTTTACTGAGTTGCACAAATTCAATTAAGCATGCTTTTCCCTCCTCACTTCTTCAACTGGACCCTTCCCCTTAACACCCAGCACCCCAGACATACATCCACAGGCAGCTCAGGCCTTTTGTGCCCCATCAAATGCACAGACAGATGCATATACGCCCGGAGAGTCCCACACCCAAACAAAACCCCTGTCCCGTCTTACCAATGGTGCAGTGTTCTCCATTCCACCCTGGGCTGCATTCACACTTGCCGTCCTTGCAAGTGCCGTGCTCGTTGCAGCGAGGGTGACACGCCCTCTGGTCACACCCTGCACCCATCCAGCCCTCATCACAGCGACAGGTGCCCGACACACATACGCCATGACCACCACAGTCGGCTGCACAAATCTCTGTGGGAGACAACAGAGACAAAAAAGACAGAGGGGGGTGAGTGGGATAGGGAAGAAGACTGGACCGGGATACAAGGAGAAAGAAAATCCAGGAGTTATTGTCAAGGAAAGGCTGGACACGCTTCACTACCTTGTCTGATGGTGGCTGAAAAGAAATTCCTGCACCTCATAAAGGCAATCCCGTTTGACAATACAAATCTAATAAGGCCATTACAAAGAAAAGACATGGGTTTGAGTAGCCTTAGCAGACACGTTTAGCAGACACGTTTAGCAGACACGTTTAGCAGACCTTGCTGTCCTCCTGTCTTTTCGGTTCCTTGTGAATTCAACATGAATCCAACACAGAGAGAAAGGACACAACCATCAACTATATAAATGCTTCTCCCCAGGTACATTTTAAGAAAGGGTTATACACTCACACTTACCATATGTTAGCGTTGCTCAGAAATAGCAAAAAGTTATATCATAGCATATGGTGTCAACACATTTTGTATTCAGCCAGCTATACAAATAGGCTACATCCATGGAGTGAAGAGGACCAAGAGACAGCCATAGTGAAGCTTGCCGCTAAACGACCTGACAAAGGGAGCCTATGACAAGACCAAGGCCACAGAAATTAGACTGACAGAGTACTTATGAATCTCATTGAAATGTTAACCTCTTTATTAACTATTATCTTATGAAAGAGGCTTAGCACTATGGGCATTGTGGAATAACAGCAGCATTTCTGGGTTATTAGCCAAGTCAATTCTAGTATAACCACAGGAGACAAAACTGGAGGTAAAAATCTCTTAGTAGCTCATTTACTCCCTATTTTTTTATGGATGCAAATTAATTTTGAGAGATAATTTCAGCCACAAAGCATAACATGACAATACGGGCTTTAATGCAAAATTAAGTTAATCCTCTATTAGATCACAGTCCAGGAAAACATGGGATAATTCTATTCAATAGTACTCTATTTTTCTATTTATAGGACATACTTACACATTATATCAAATTATCTTAGATATATGGCAAACATAATTAATTCAAAACATCTAACTAGAGGGGTCAAAGAATAGTAAGGATGCACATTGGTATTGGTCGATTCACAAGGTTTGACTGATTGGCTGATGTTACTTCTTGTGCAAAAAGGATACCTTCTAATATTTAGGTTTAGCAACAGCCACAAAAGTGTATATTAAAACATTATGTAAATACAAATAGATACAGAAGTAGTGGTAAGTAGTTTAACATGGCAGGCATAGTATAGGTATTAGCATTAGTAAACATATTGAGCAATCTCATTAACTTAAATAAACCCAACATTTGTCATTCTGACTCACTTGGCGAAATCACACCTAGACGAACTGTGAGACAAGTTCCATTTGGAACAAAGGAGGTTTTAACATGATAAAGATGCAATTATCGCCCACAGCCAAAGGCTCATTATCCATGGCCAGTGGAGTCCACAGTGAAAAATACCCCGTCCCCTTGATAGCGGTTAACATTTGCACTGAAGGGCTATGTAAACAACATTTTCTCAGAGCGGGGAAAATGGCAAAGGATGGCATAAAACACAAATATTAAAGTGAATAAAACCCCAGGCATTGTTTTATAGTCTGTAAACCTGTTACTACCAACTGTGCAGCTCCCAAGGTTGTACTTTTTGGTTTCAGGCCACATAAGAAAAATGCGTCTGGATGTTAAATCTGTCAGAAATGTGATAAAATAAATGTTATATATAGTAAAAAAACAGATGTCCAAAAAATGTTTCATATTATGTTGCCTTAATATGTGATGTGATGGGTGTCTGTCTGCACTAGTCCACCTCCGAGCTTAGTCCTGTATTAGACCTAGTATTTGAGTCCAGAACGCTTTACAATGAACAGGATAAAGGAGGATCAAGAGCTAACTCATCAGCATTTACAGAGCTCTCTCTCCGTGCGGCAAACTTCCCATTTCCCTCCGAATCCCTGGGATTACCTAATAGGTCATTGTGTCTGCTCAGAATACAGAGGGATTCGTGGGCCCAAACATCTGAAACTCATGCTCAAAGGAATAACCAGAATACTAATAATGTTGTAAAAACAATGTTCCACAATGTATCGTGGTGGATATCTCTGCAGCATGTTTTCATAAGCCACACTTAAATATGTAGTAATTAATTCATGTTTAAGGAATGCTTCAAGGTGCGTAAAACAATGCAATATTTATGTTCTCCGAAAACAACAATATGTTGGCTTAAAGAGTACACACTGTATAGCCTATGAATAATTTCTACCAACTGTAGGAGTGCAGCTTCTGTCCAGAAAAAGAAGACTTCAGTGTTAATAATTAACAGCAACAGAATTAAGCATTGAGTGTGTTGCTGTTTGTATATTATAACTCCAATCTTTAGTCTGTGCTCAGTCTAGACTAGCTTTGTCTACTATGGGAGGAGGTGTACAATAAACAAAATCAAGATCCAATCCAACTTTATTTCTAGAGCACTTTAAAATCAAAGAAATAATAATAATAATATAAATTTAAAAAATAAAGGTTCAAGACACTGTAAAAGTCAACCTCTCAAAAAGCCAAAGAGAAAAAATGTGCTTAAAGCAGAGATTTAAAAACAGGGAAAGAATCAGCCTGTCTAATGTTCAGGGGTAAAACATTCTACAACGTAGGGCCAGCAACAGAGAAAAGCTTGATCGCATCTAACTTTTCTTCTCGTCTTTGGGACAGTGACAGATCAGCAGACCTGAGAGAGTGTGTGGAGGTGTAGGGCTGGAGTAGGTCAGACAAATACTGTGGAGCAAGACCATGGAGGCACTTAAAAACAAATGAAAGAATCATCAATACAAAAACAAACCAATGGATGGACTGGAGGACTGGGGAAATGTGCTCATATCTACATGTTCCTGTTAAAAGCCGAGCAGCTGGATTCAAATTTCAAACTTGTGCAGAGATAAAAACTTTTGAACTTTAGCCAATGGCCTCAGTTCAAAGAAGAGCTGGATTTCAACACTGCACTAATCTGTGCATCACACTTCTGATCACAGTCAAACTTCACACCCAGGTTAGTGACTGTGGGCTTTATAGACTGTGACAGAGCAACCAGGTCAACTTTAGCAGCAGACAAACAAAACGTCTGTTTTTTTGTCATTGAAAATGCAAAACATGAATGGCCATCCACACTTTGATTTCATCCAAGCAGTCCATAAGTGAAGAGTCATGCAACTGGTGTGTTTCAATGGCAGATAGATTTGGCAGCCATCTGTGTACAAATGAAAAGAATGAAAGGAAATGCCATGTTTCCTGAGGATATCACCATGAGGAAGTAGACACAGGGAAAACAAGAAGCCCAAGAACTGATCTTTGAGCCACTCCACTCCTGAGATGTGCTGAAGAGGACTCAGCAACACCTGCTTTCACACAGAAGCTCCTATTAGTTACATAGAACCACACAGTTCTCCAGACATCACAGGTTTATTTTGTGATCAACTGTGTCAAATGCGGCCGTTAGGTCCGACAACACCAGGGCGACAGAGTGTCCAGAATCTGCAGCCAACAAGACATCATAAAAAACCTTGAGAAGAGCTGACTCAGTACTGTGACGGGTTTTAAACTCAGATTGAAAAATCTCAGCAATTTCATGTATGTCTAAGTGTGATTTTAATTGCAAGCAAACAACTTTCTCCAAAAGATGCACTGAACAATTTCACAGAAAAAAAATAGAAAGCCTTGAGTCAATGTCAAAGAATGTGAAGTTGTATTAGGCGTCACTTTTGAGAAAATCTTAGTTGTGCGTTTTCCTTTTTAAGTGGCTGTGGAAATTTTGATGATTTCACTGCTAAACACATTCAGAGCAAAACAAGGCCTGTGCTGTCGTCCCGACAGCAAAGTGTATATCGGCGAAAACGACCCCATACGTCTGCCCCGTACGTCTGCCCCGTACGTCTGCCCCGTATGTCTGCCCCATACGT
>JAVQKC010141091.1:0-12740 GCA_036025475.1 Philypnodon macrostomus
GATGTACCAAACTCAATCCAGTTCTGCATCTTCATGATATGTACCTGTGTGCAACAGTTGAAAAAGATCCAGCAAAGACTTTTTGAGTTATTGCGTTCACAGTTTTGGCCCGTTATTAACTAATTACTTAAGTAATATTCATCGAAGAAGTACCCAAAACGATACAGTTTGGCGTCTTTATGGTATGTACCTGTGTGCAAATGTTGTCGCGTTCACAGCTAGGATCTGCGGACGTGGACGCACTCATCTTCTTAAGTTCAGAACATCTAAGGCCACGACAAGTTGAAGATACTTACAGTTGATGAAGTGTTGATGAGGCTTTTAAAACGAAACAGCAAGAGATAAATTGAGAGAGTGTTTCAGTGTTACTTGGGACAGAATTTGGGAGATATTGAGGCTGTGAGTGCAGGCTGTGTTTTTCTTTTAGCGTATGCATGGTTCCACAACCAATGATAGGTAAATGCTAAATATTTGTTGTTGAGGACATCGCTAAAGTTTTGCTCTGATTGTGTCCGTTTGCATTTTTCTATATTCAGTACAAGCACTGGGGAGCCTGGCTCTTATCTGTGCGCAAATGGAATGGCACTTCACTGGTTAGATGGGCCTCATACAGCTTAGTAAGTATATGAAGGCTACCTACCCCCTGCTTTGACCCCCACTTTTGACCATTGTCATCCTACACCAAACTCTTTTTAAAAAAATATATATCTATATATACCTACTATGGATCATCTCAGGGGCCCTCTCTGCAGTACCTCACAGACCCCCAGGGCAGTGATTCCAGCTGGAGGATTTCACTATTGTGAATATTTTAGGTTGACCTGGGGGTCCACAAAGGTACTGCAGGGGGATCTCCAGCATATAAAAAGAAATTGGATTTTTGAGATTTGAAACCAGGACTGAAATAGAACTAAACAAGGACTGAAAGGTTAAAACCACACTAGGCAATTTAGCAGAAGAGACATGACATGACAGTGGAGCAATTTATAGTCAGTGTCTTTCACAATATTTTCTAGTAATCTAAGAAACATGTATTTTGAATACAGTCTTTTTTGGGGGCTAACTATTGGAATTTATGGTATTAAAGGAAGCTGCAACAGTCTTGACTATGGAATGGCAGGCATAAATTGCCTGTGTAAAACAACACTGTTTACGCTGATCAGGTAAAATAATAATTTACCTTTGAATTTTTTTAAACTGTAACGTGTGATGCTTTATTCCACTTATTATATCGGTGAAACAACATACAACAGCAGATTGTACGTGTGAACGCGCTAAATGAAAAACGTTTGCACACATGTACATATCAAAGACGCAGAACTGTATCAATTTTAGTACTTCTATGATGAATTAAGTAATTAATTACTGGTCAAAATTGTAGACACAATAACTGAAAAAGTTTTTCATCTTTTGCACACAGGTACATATCATGAAGACGCTGAACTGGAATGACAATTTAATAATTAACGAATGAATGCCTTGATACACTTTTATTGAGCCAATAATCCTGCTGAACATAAATGAAATCGCATGAAATTTTGATCCGGGCAATTGTATATTTAATGGACATAGAAAAATTACAGAGGTCAAATAAAGAATGCCTCTATAGCTCCCCCTATGTTTATAACCCCTATGGGACTCTGGACACACTTACTTTGGCAGAGAGCAATGAAATTTGGTACAGTGATTCTCCACAATATACCCAACATAAAATATTATTATGGCCCCACCCTACAACATACAGGAAGTCAGCCATTTTGGATTGAAATTGTGGTGTCAGGTATAGTTGACAGCCTCTAACTTGCACATACTTTGCCCGATTAGGCTCAAACCTGAAACACCTAATAATCCCCCGGCCCTGAACACATCTGGCCAATATGATGGCAGTTACCACTATAGCAACCCCTATAGACTGAAGGAAGAATGTAGTTTTTGGTAAATTTACAAAATTTCTCAAAAATCAAACCCTTCCCATGTTTGTCACGGTTTGGGGACGGGGCCTCCAATGACCTAAACTGTGAACGCAATAACTCAAAAAGTCTTTGACGGATCTTTTACACATTTTCTGGACAGTTACATATCATGAAGATGCAGAATTGGAAAGAGATTGGTACTTATACAAACTAAATAATGCCCTGCTGAACATAAACCAAATTGCATGAATTTTGGCACAGTGATCCGGGCTAGTGTATATTTAATGTACCCCTACAACAAACAGGAAGTCGGCCATTTTACCTGAAATTGGGAAGTCAGGTATATTTGACAGCCTCTAACTTGCAGATACTTTGCCCAATTAAGCTCAAACCTGAAAAACCTACCCCTGGCCACACATCTAACCAATATAATGGCAGTTCTCTCTATAGTGCCTGACTTTATACTGAAAGAAGAAATGTACCCTTAGAAATCACATGTGTCTGATTAAGGTGGCCCGATGGTGCCATAGCGGTTGTGGTAGACGTATGGGGCCATTTCGCCGATATACACCTTGCCTAGTTTTTTAGTCAATGCACTGATGTGCTGCCTTCTGCTTTTAGTGGCGATAATGACAGTACCATAGGAGTGATAGCTCAGACAGTTCTTTCTTTGTGATAATAAATCTCTGTCAACGTAACATCAAAAGCATTCATACACTTTGGATTTGCATAGATTTTTCTAATGTCAAAGGTTCCTGTGTGTTCCTGTCCACTGCAATTCCTTGTACACTGTAGTGGATAACAGGGGTCACTGTAGTGAGGGGAAATTGTAAGTTATTTTTGTGGAACCTCCCTGTCTTACACCCAATTGATACTGATACAAACTATATAATATTTTTTTTATTTTTTCAATGATAGCAACATATTTGTTAAAATTGTTAATACTTTGAGCAAAAGCTTATTGTTTTTTTTCACAGCCTTCTCATATTTTTCAAGAGTGTCAATACCCTATTAGTGGTTGGCTCTGTAATGGAACCTTTAAAACAGGTGTGTCCAAGCTATGGCTTGGGATCAAAATACAGCCCACACACATTTTGTGGCCCACAGGCTTACCTCTCCATTGGCCCAAATTGTCTTTTTACTGTATGTGACTCAATGTCACTCTTAGAAGTGGGCCAAACACTTATTAGGTTTATTAGGCTATTAGGTTGTAAAAGGTATTGGCGACTTTTAATTGGCTATTTCACATCTGACAGTTATAGCACAGTAACAGCAACAGGTGCTGTAAAGATCAGTGTTTCTATAGTATAACAACTCCTATTGAATTGTTATTGAAGCATATTTTCACACAGTATACCTCAGTTTAGTATGCCTATCCTGGCTTAAATTGTGTGGATGCAGCATTGTCATCTGTGCTGATTAGGCTTGTGTTTATGGCTGCTCTGTTCGCTGTAATCCCATTGCACTAACACTTGCACACACAGAACGCTGAGGTAGGCGCTTTGAAGGAGGCACAGATTTGGTAAGTTTGGAGTCTGAAGGAGAGGGTTAAGCTGCAGCAGCAGCGAGGTCTGGACTGAAAGGTGTTGAGCGCAGATAGGGGCAGGCACTGACTTAGCCGTTATGTTGTGAGGATTGCCAGCACCTGACAGACAATAACCTCTGGAAAATCAGCTGTAGGGAAGGGAGACAGTTTGATTGGCCCTCCAAAGTCTAAGACAGACCAAAATTTATGCAAAAATGTAACTGCGCACAGCTTGCTGGTACAGACTTCTATTGTCTGACAGTCTAAATGGTTAATTTGCAAACTGTTTTTGTCCTGTTCTGGTAGGGTAGATGTAGGGATAGTATAATCCTGGTTAAGGCAAGGTTTAGACCTACAGTAATTTAGTCGTGGTTTAGACCTGGTTTTTTTCTGGTACAGTCCCTGCATTGTTTTGAATATGTAAAGCGTTTTTATTAAACTGCTAATTTATTTTTGCATAGACCACGATTAAGTATTGTGCTCATTCTAGCCCATTAAAATGTACCAAATAGAAATCTTTTCTGAGGTGGTTTGTCATTGCAATTGAGTTAATAAAAATATATATTTATAATATATTTATAAAATTAGCTTTTTAGTAGGCTTTTTAGCACTACATTTTTGGGTATTTCAAAAGGATCATATGAATAATCTTCTGCAAGCAGTGGAGAAGCAGTCAGGGCTTGACATTACCAGTTGCCAACCGGCCAAATGTGTGTAGATTTTTATTTAAGCTAGTAACGGCTGTACCTCAAGCCAATTTTAATTTGTTTATACAGTCGTTTTAAGACAGACTTTGTTGTGCAATGTTCCTAATTGAAAAACCTATAGTAACTCATAATGGAGGAACTGTAATTACAAAAAAAACATTTAGAATTCAGCAAAATAATCCATATTTTAGTAAGATATGGATTATTCAACCACAGATTTAATTTTCAAAATAGATATTTTGATGTTGGATGGGAAACTTTCTCACTTGTGGTCAGCACATTATTCTCAGTATAATTCTAAGCTTAATGCTTAGCTTACAAATATTTCCAGCAAGTGTGGATTGTAAGTAAAAAACAAAACAAAAACCTTGACAGAGTGGCCAATAAATGTCAAGCTGAGGTAACTTTCTTCATTCTTAGTTAGATAGACTGTACATTATAAACATAATGAAATACTTCTACATCAAATCAAGGGTAAAGTCCCGTGGACACCTCTGTAGACAAGCCTTCTCCAAAATTAATGCTTTACCCTTGATGTGTACCATCTCTCTCAAGCCCAAAACATTAGTAGAATATATTAGCAGAAATATAAAGCAGGCTTTACTCTTAGCTGAGATTAATGTTGTTGCTGTTGCATTTTGCCTAACACAGGGCTGGAGAAATGTTTTAAGAAATAGGCCTAAACTTACTTCTTTTTCCAGTCAGATACATCCGCTAATGAGAACATTCTGATTGGCTGCCTTCTAAATTGATTTTGGAGACTGGCATGCTGTGTGGAGAATTAACATGTATTGAGCGAGTTTAAGATTGCGATGAATAATTGATGCACAGAGGTAAATTATTGAGGCGGTTCTTATAGTGTTTCACATTAGGGCAGGGCTGTTGTTAATGCTGTTAGTTCCATGTGAATGCCGCCATAACAGTTTAATTTTGTGAAAAGGCACAATGCTATACATGATATATGTCAAACATAGTACGCAGTGCTTTGTGCTATATTATGTGCAATTAATTATACAATACATTCTTGTCCAGCTATATTTACTCAGATTTGTAAAGTGTTTATAAACATGGTTGTTGGTTGTTAACACTTCACATGTTTAATGTTGCTCTTGTGGGACTGGTAGTGTGGGACAAATATAGGATATGTTATCTATAATTTGCAGTAAGATATGTAGCAGTAGTAACGCTACTTGTACCACCAGTGGTATCAATAAGTAATTTCTACTAGGAACACAATGTAAGTTTTCATTCTTGACAATCAAAGATAGCCAATAAAATGTTTCTGTTCATCCAGAGTGCAGCCCGCTGTTGAACAAAACTTCCAGCGTAACTATTAGGAGTGGAGGAACTTCCGAGGAACTATTCCTTAGAAGTGAAACTAACAACACATCCCATGGCCTCAACTGACAACTGTCCAAATTTGCAACATTTACACATACAATGTCTGGCAGCCTTGTTGGATTTTAGAACAATACCCAATGCCCTCTAGATGGCGATAAAGAGAAATGAAAAGTTACATAGTGCTGGGTTAAGTACACTTTACACTCATTTGTATGTATAACCAAGTAATGCCTGCTTTACATCTATGTCGGCGAGATCGTAGTCAGTTGACCTAGTGGTAAACTCAAAGATCCCCTTTATCAGAGGACCTAGCTTACATTTAAATTCTACTTTACAATGAACTAACTAAAATATACATCATAGACTACCATTTGTAGATTCTGCTAATGTGTGACAGTCAGAGGGGGAATCCACACACACACACACACACACACACACACATACACACACACACACACACACACACACACACACATACACACACACATACACACACACACACACACACACACACACACACACACACAGTTATGAGTAAATGCTGTTTGGCTCTGGTACTTTGACGTGAGCAGGCTGCTGGAGCAGAGGATAAACTAGCACTGAGAGTATGTGTGGTGAATGTGTATTACTAAATTTAACTTAAAAGCTATTCAGTTTATATCAGCTCTGATACCACAATCCCTGTAATGTACACATATGTTACGCCCTCTGTCCTGACTATTTGGACAAGGGAGAGTGTGGGGAAGTGTGAAAGACAACAGACACAGGGCTCATACGTCTTCACTTCATGCCTTTATTCAAAAGGTTTCTCGACTCTAACAAGGCAATAGCAATAGATCGAACAAATTGCATTAATTATTTTGTAATAAAGCATAAACAAAAGCTATTTTAATTGTAAATAAAATTATATATATACATTTTAAATGATCAATATTTCCTTATGAATTCAAATCAACCTTTCTTAATAATAAACCTATGAAATGAAAATCGATTATCAATGTCTGATGGCTGTGTACTAGATAGATCACATGTACCCCTGTCTATATTAGTGTAAAACATATTGTAGACTTGTAGAAGAGCAAAACTAAACACAAATAGGTACGTTTTTAACCTGTCACACACTCCCCAACATCAGGACCTTAAACACATGGAATACTAGGCAATATTACTTTTAGGTTCTGGAATAATGCAATATAATCACAGAGTCATTTTAAACAGATCATTTTACAGACTGGAACTCTTATCATACATTCTGTTTGAGTAAAAACTCATTGATTGTCCTTTTGTGTCCATTAGTCTTAAGGTTTACATTTATACTGTGCATACTGTTATAAACACTCAACACAGTCCATTGTGATTTATCACAGGCTGTATGTTTCTCATATCTCAACTGCAATTACCGTGTCAATATGTGTTGTGTGTTTCAATCTTATCATGGTGTGTGTGTTTAATGTGAGTGCATTGACTCATTTGGTCAATTACTTTAACCATAAAAGTCTGAAATGTAATATGGATAAACAGTGTACAATTGCAAGATTACTCTCATGTATGCATAAATTGGTCATAAAATGTATTCTGATCTTCATCTAAGTCCCAATAGAACAAACACAGTCTGCATGAACTAATACTACACACAAATTATATGTTTTTAAGGAAACAGGGTGGAAAAAATATGTGATCCCCTAGGGCCTAGGGGTAGGGTAGCATAGGCTAATTGGAGCCAGGAGTCAGCCAACCTGGAGTTCAATCAATGTGATGAGATTGGATGAGTTGGTTAAAGCTGCCCTGCCCTATAAAAACACACATACCAGTTTTGAAATTGCTCTTCATAAGAAGCATTGCCAGATGTGAACCATGCCTCGCACAAAAGAGCTCTCAGAAGACATACAATTAAGAATTGTTGACTTGCATGAAGCTGGAAAGTTACATAAGTATCTCTAAAGGCCTTGATGTTCATGTGTCCACGGTAAGACAGACTGTCTACAAATGGAGAAAGTTCAGCACTGTTGCTACGCTCCCTAGGTGTGGTCATCCTGTAAAGATGACTGCAAGAGCACAGCGCAGAATGCTCACTGAGGGGAAGAAGAATCCTTAGTGTCAGCTAGAGACAGAAAGTATAGAAATCGCTGGCACATGCTAACATTTTTGTTGACAAATTGACAATAAGTAAAACATTAAACAAAAATTGAGTTAATGGGAGAACACCATAGAGGAACCCACTGCTGTCCACAAAAAAACATTGCTGCATGTTTGAAGTTTGAAAAAGAGCACATTGATGTTCCATAGCTACTGGCAAAATATTCTGTTGACCAATGAAACCATAATCAAGTTGTTTGGAAGGAACACACAAGCTATGTGTGGAGAAAAAAGGCACAGCACACCAACATCAAAACCTCATTCCAACTGTGAAATATGGTGGTTTTGGGCTGCTTTGCTACCTCAGGGCCTAGACAGATTGATGTCATTGATGGAAAAATAAATTCCAAGTTTATAAAGACATTTTGCAGGAAAACTTAAGAGCATCTGACAACCAACTGAAGCGCAACAGGGGATGGGTGATGCAACAGAACAAAGACCCAAAGCATAGAAGTAAATCAACAACAGAATGGCTTCAACAGATGAAAATATGCCTTCTGGAGTGGCCCAGTCAGAGTCCTGACCTCAACCCGACTGAGATGCTATGGCATGACCTCAAGAGAGCGATTCACACCAGACATCCCAAGAATATTGCTGCACTGAAACTGTTTTGTAAAGAGGAATGGTCCAAAATTCCTCCTGACCATTGTGCAGGTCTGATCTGCAACTACAAGAAATGTTTAGTTCACATACTTTTCCCACCCTGCACAGTGAATGTTTACGTGTTGTGTTCAATAAAAACATGAAAGCATATCATTTGTGTGAGGTATTAGTTTAAGCAGACTGTGTTTGTCTATTGTTGTGACTTAGATGAAGATCAGAACACATTTTATGACCAATTTATGCAGAAATCCAAGAACTCCCAAAGGGTTCACATACTTTTTCTTGCAACTGTATGTCCATGGCATGTTTTGTTCTGCATAGTATGGAAAAGTTGTTATGTTGTAACAAGCTGGTGAACCAAGTTTATGATAAATGAATACCTTAGGTTGTTCACATCTTGGTTGCTGAGTCTCTCTATCCCCAGGAATGCTGAATACTTGTCGTCGTCCTCTTCTGAGTGGATCTTTGAAGTCATGTCCTGTTGTATGGTTGCAGTTTTTTTTTTCTGTATGTGGCTACAATGTAGTCTCTACAGTGATCCCATGTCAGTAGGAGATTGTGATGTAATATTGTAGATCTCCTGTTGCCTCTCCCAGGTCTCAGTTCATAAACAGGAATGTCTTTGCTCACTTGGCAAACCACTGAATGAATAACATCCTCCCAGTGGTTTCTTTATTTGTCAGGACCCCCACGTGGAGTCAAATTTCTGATTAAGACACAATCACCTGGCAACAAAGTGGAATATTTGAGTTAACTGTCACAAAGCCTCTTACCTCTCACAGCAACTTTACTTGCATTCTCACGTGTGATCTCATAAGCTTCCTCCATGCACTGTTTTCACTTTTGCATGTAACTCTAATGGTTACTGTCACCATGGTCTGGAGTTAAGTTGATAAGCATATCAACGTCCATAAATCAAGTTAAAAGAGGAAAAAACTCACCACCTTGGTTGTGGTTAATTCTTATGGGAAATCCAAACTTAGCATGAACATTAAAGATTTTGTCCATAGCTGTTTTGCCAGAGTTGTCCGTGGTGGCATAACCCTGGGCGAAACACGTAAATGGTCAACAATAACCAAAAAGGCAACCCTAGAAAATCAACCAAGACAAGTTCAAAAGGTTGAGTGGTGACAATGTTCGTAAGTGGGGCTCTAGTCTCACGGGAAGTTCTCTTGTGTTTAAGACACACACATTTTCTCATAACATAGTCCATAGAGGCCAGTAAAAATGGTCCCTTACAAGTTAAATAGGCCTGCGTGGTGGTGTATGTCGTCATGAAGCTCTTTCAGTACTGTCGCCCTGTGCTTTTCAGGAAGCACCGAGACCTGTTAACTGTTTTTCTGTACAAAACACCTAAGAGTTTTTAGTTCTGGACCTGATGGTTTTTCTCTGCCAGTCTATATCTGATCAATTGTCCAATGTTGGGGTCAGTCTCCTAGTCAGGTTTTATCTGTCCCACAGTCAATGGAGCTACACTGAATCACACTGAAAAACCCAATCTGAGGACAACGGTGATTCCATTATATTGCCGATATAATAACAGATTTAAATGTATTTGGAGCGCTGGTGTTCAATGTTTTCTTTTTCCGGGGAAGATCCTGAATCAGGCAGCGCAACATGTATAGGACAAATTGTGAATATTGGTACCAATACCGATGTTGAGCCAACATATCAGTGCACCCTGCGTTTCGCCAATGGGGAATCATGTTTATCAGACATATCCTACGTGTGAACGCAATAACTCAAAAAGGAATTGCCGTTTTGCAGATATACACATTACTGTTGGGTATGACTGCGTGGGGCTTGTTATTATGGCCTGAGCCCAAAGTTGGTGATGGGCCATATTGAAACTGTATGGTTTCTTATTATTATGGCCCGAGCCCATAGCTGGCACAGGGCCATATTGAAATTGTAACTTTTTTTCCCCCACCAATTCAAAGTAAATTTTGAGGCCCTAAACATGCTCAAAAAGTCAGGAGATTTTGCACACAAATCAGGGAACACGAAAAATTGATGAAATTGAAGTCCCAGAAAAAAATTGCTCAGTGGTGGCCCTTTGAAAGAAAATTACATGGGGCCTAAAGGAGCCAACTGCATATTTTTTTGATCGTAGAGAAATGCCGCTCGACACAAACATAGGTCATGTCAGGCCAAGCATAAAAGTTCATTATGACGCCACCCTAAACCCAACAAGAAGTCGGCCATATTGGTTTAAATTTGGGACTGCAAACATGTAGCCTTTGTATTTTGACAAACTAGTCCTAGGGTTTTCGTCCGACAGACTCCAAAGTCAGTCAGTATCATCTAGACATTACTGTGATCAAAAGTTATCAAAAGCATTTTTATAAGTCTTTGGGTGTGGTCGTGACGAGCTCTTAATGAAGCTGCCATTTTTAGAGGTATAAAAACTTTAACATACTTAGTCCTATTGACTTGGACACAATGTAATATTTGTGTGTAATGATGAGCTGAACGTAATGATATATCAATGTAAATGCTATCCTAAAAAATGGCTCTCTTACGCCCCCTACAATTTTACAATGGGGTTTTAAAATTTATTTTGTCATAGACAAATGCCGCTTGGCAGATTTATTCATCTAAAGATCCTGAAGAAAAAAGCCAATGACGACCCACCCCTAAATATAACTGTGTTGCCATGACAACCCCTGATATGCCCCATTGGAATGAATGGGACCTGGGATTTGGAGGGAAAAAATGGCAAAAAAAAAATTATTGTGGAAAAATGCCACTTGGCAGAACCATAGAGCTCATCGGGACAAGCATCAATTTTTATTATGCCCTCACCCTAAAGCCAACAGGAAGTCAGCTATTTTGGTTGAAAAATGTAGCCTTTGTATTTTGACGAACTAGTCCTAGGGTTTTTGTCAGACAGACTTCAACCTCGATCAGTGTCATCTAGACAATTTAATGCCAATGACGACCCACCCCTAAATCTAAGTATGTTGCTATGACAACCCCTGATATGCCCTATTGGAATGAATGGGACAGTGGATTTGGAGGCAAAAAAAAAAATCATCATAGAAAAATGCTGCTTGGCAGAACCATAGATCTCATCGGGACAAGCATAAAATTTCATTATGGCCTCACCCTAAAGCCAACAGGAAGTCAGCCATTTTGGTTCAAATTTGGGACCGCAAAAATGTAGCCTTTGTATTTTGACAAACTTGTCCTAGAGTTTTGTCCGACCGACTTGAGCACTGTTATCTAGACATCGCTGTGATCAAAAGCTATAAAAAGCTTTTTTATACGTCTATGGGTGTGGTCGTGACGAGCTCTTAACGAATTGGCCATTTTTAGAGGTATAAAAACTTGCATAACTTTTACAGACTTTGTCGTATTGACTTGGACCCAATGTAATATTTGTGCGAGATCATGAGCTGAACGTAATAATATAAAAATGTAAATGCTATCTTTAAAAATGGCCTGTTATGCCCCCTAGCCTTTTATATTTTGATGAACTAGTCCTAGGATTTTTGTCCGACAGACTCCAAACTCCGTCAGTGTCATCTTGACATCGCTGTGATCAAAAGTTCTAAAAAGCTTTTTTAAGCGTATTTGGGTGTGGTCGTGATGAGCACTTGACAAGCTCTTAACGAAGCGGCCATTTTTAGAAGTATAAAAATGTGCATAACTTTTACATACTTAGTCCTATAGACTTGGACCTAATGTAACAATGATGAGCTGAATGTCATGATGTATGATTGAACCTGCTATCTTAAAAAAATCGCTATTTTACACACCCCCCCCTACTGTGTTACAATTGCCCCTTGGGAAAGTTATCCATCTAAGGATCCTGAACAAAACGCCAAAGACAATCCACCCCTAACAACTATGTTGCAATGGCAGCAGCTAATATTATTATACAGGTTAATCCGAACCAAAAACAATAGGTGCGTGGGGCTACCTTGTCGAGTAACTCCAGGCCATGCCAAATGAAATTGCCTTTAATTAAGTGGTTGCGTTTACAATGCAAACACTTTTAAAGATCCTCGCGTTTTTTTATTATTATTAAGTGGTTGCATAAATAAAAAGCATAAAAAAAATAAAAAGCAACTTAAAACAGCTATTTCGGGATTTTCACAATAAAAGCCACCTAAAACAGCTATTTCGGGTTTTTCACAATAAAAGTCACTTAAAACAGCTATTTCGGGTTTTTCACAATAAAAGCCACTTAAAACAACTATTTTGGGATTTTCACAAAAAAAGTCACTTAAAACAGCAATTTCTGTTTTTCACAATAAAAGCCACTTAAAACAGCTATTTTGGGATTTTCACAATAAAAGCCACTTAAAACAGCTATTTCGGGTTTTCCACAATAAAAGCCACTTAAAACAACTATTTTGGGGTTTTCACAATAAAAGCCACTTAAAACAGCTATTTCGGGATTTTCAAAAAATTTAAATCTTTCTCGTTCTTGGGACATTATTAGCATTATTCATTTTGGTCCTGCCTTTTACGGTTTTGGTGGTATTCACCATTTTATGCCACAGTTTA
>JAVQKC010141114.1:0-10296 GCA_036025475.1 Philypnodon macrostomus
GTTCTGCGTCTTTATGGTATGTACCTGTGTGCAAATGTTGAAACTGATCCGGCAAATCGTTTTTGAGTTATCGCGTTCACAGCTAGGATCTGCGGACGACCACCGACGTGATTCTATACATAAACAGCAACAGAGCCTCTATGGCAAAAGAGTTGTCAAATCTCTGCTTTTCAATGGCTCTGGTCACATTCATGTCTCAGTCTCTGGGGGACCAAGCTAAAACAATTTGAGCAACCATATGTCACCTGTATAAACATTTAAACTAAAATGCATCTGAGGTTCTACCAGTTTTCCAATGCTTTTCAATGCCTCTTTGTGACACATGGTACCAAGCTAATATAAAGACGTCTCACACTAAATAATGTATGGGTTATTTAGCAAATATACTGTAAATGGTATTAAATCTAAAAAGGAGACTACATTTACATTACTGCACTTTATTTGTATCACGCTACTATCATGACTACTATACAAATGTACGACGGGACTTAAAAGTTGTGTTGCCAATACACGATCTTTGTTGGGTGTCAGTTAAGTGTAGTAGAGCGGAGGCGCTGTCGTAAAACAGTCAAGTTCGCCTGTAGGTTAGCAGCAGAGTCAGCACACTGCAGCTGCTAAGGCATTCGCACGATTTACTGATGAGGTAATCGTTTTATTGTCTCAGTTCAAACGTTGGTAACATTTGTATTATGGGCCCAGTGTGGAATAAAACGGTCTAAACGCTCTAAAATGCAAGCGTAGCCGTCATCCAGCGCAGCCAGGCCGTAGCAAGCTGGCTCCGTCCGTCATCCAGAAAAGAGCATAGATGTTGCACACACACCGGTATACCAGGCGGGTTTTTGACGTTGGAGAAGATGCGCAAGGACGTGAGGATATTGTTGGTGGGAGAGCGTAAGTCAATCATATTTAGTCTTTGTGTTATTTAGCACCCTCTTCTCAGTGTTGTACACGCTTAACCTGAGGTAGTGATGCTGCGAAGTCTTTCACGATAGAGCTAAGCTGCTTTATTGTGACTTTTACAGCACATTGTATCATTGTTTGGCTTATTTGAGATGATATAATGCATTCTAATGCATATTTACAAAACTGTATATAGTATGTCCCCCACACTCTTGTCAGTGAGTGAAAACATTAACATTCATTCACAGCTCCTCCTTTCTGTGCCCTTGTCCACAGCCAAAGTGGGGAAGACCTCTCTGATCATGTCTCTTGTCAGCGAGGAGTTCCCAGATGTGGTATGGATCAGTCTTAATGACAACCTTTGTATTGTTTACTGAACTCTGGCCTCCAGTGATCCTCTATTCTATTCCTTTGAACTATTATGTTCTGCAGTTGTTTTGGTTATGTGGGAATCAGTTATTGATTAAACTGTGTATTACTCTAAATCTTTAGCCAGAAGGCATCGTACTGATACGATTGTGTCTGCTTTAGGTTCCTTATCGAGCTGAGGAGATCACTATCCCTGCAGATGTCACACCAGAGCGAGTGCCCACACACATTGTGGACTATTCCGGTAAGCCTTGCTAAAAGAAAGTACTATTAATAACACTGGATATTTAACTGTAACAATGTCATCTCTACAGACGCTGAGCAGACAGACGAGCAGTTGTTTCAGGAAATCTCTAAGGTCAGTTTGTGTTTATTATGGAAGTGCTGAGTTCAGGCGCAGAGCTAAGTGTGTTTCTCTTTTACACAGGCAAATGTGATTTGCATTGTTTACTCAGTCAACAACAAGAAGTCCATAGAAAAGGTCAGTCACTACTGGCAGTAAAATATAGACACATACACTCGATTCAATGTTCCTATTGTTTTAGTACGTTTTGTTTATCATAGGTGACAAGCCACTGGATCCCTCTGATCACAGAAAACACCGACAAAGACAGCAGGTGTGTTGTCTCTCTTTAAGTGAGCGTTGTCTCTCTTTAAGTGAGTGTTGTCTCTCTTTAAGTGTGTGTTGTCTCTCTTTAAGTGTGCATTTTTCTGACATTACCAGCCTTCTGGATGTTTTCTGCTGCTAAAATATCTTGTAGTTAATACATTATATTTTTGATACTCCAGGGTTCCTCTGATTTTGGTGGGGAACAAGTCTGACCTGGTGGAGCACAGCAGCATGGAGACCATTCTCCCCATCATGAACCAGCACAGTGAGATTGAGACCTGTGTTGAGGTAAGCCTAATTATATTGGCAAAATGTTTTATGGAATCACATTCGTCTGCGTCCGTGGATCCTACGTGTGAACGCGATATTTCAAAAATGAATTGCCGGATCAGTTTTAAATTTTACACACCATCATCATAAAGACGCCGAACTGGCTTGATTTTGGTAATTCTATGATGAACATTAATTAATTAATGACCTAAAGCTGTGCATGCAATAACTCAAAGTTTTTTTCTGGATCTTTTTCAACTTTTCTAGACAATGACATATCATGAAAATGCTTTTTACTTGAAATAGCTGTGTATTTTGTTGCCAAAGCCCACATGCTGACTCCATTGTTTTGAGAGCTCTGCTGCTTCTCCTTCAGCTGAGTTCATGTCTGCTGTCTTCACCCTCAGTTGCCCTCTAGTCCTTAAGGCCTCTGACCCGTTAATTGGAGGCATGTCACTCAGACAGATCTAAGTGTTAATACCCTGTCTGGCTCTGACTTATCCCACTCACAACACATGTACAGCACTATATCATTGTTGAAGCATATAGACTATACTGTAGAAGTGGCCTTATGTTATAGGAACTTATATGAATGTATATCAGTTGAATTTTTCGAATCAGATAGTTAGCCCTGACAAGAGAAATATTAGCTAGTACCAGTTACTGATGAAATTATATCAGTTTTATACAATAGTCGAGAGATACCGATTATAAAAAAATACTGTAAATCTACTTTTTTACACTGTATAAGGCTGTACAAAACAATATGAGCTACTTCACTTAAACACATCGATGAATTATTATCAGAGATGTGATACTTTTAACATTTTTTGTACAGTGTTCAGCGAAAAACCTGAAGAACATCTCTGAGTTGTTCTACTACGCTCAGAAGGCAGTGCTGCACCCCACAGGTCCTCTCTACTGTCCTGAGAAAAAGAGCGTAAGTGACAAAAACACAATTAATTGATTTTGTGATTAATGTTGCCAGAAAATACTTGCTCAATTATTTGGTATTTGTATTGTGACCTGAATGTTTGCCGTCTTTCTCAAAGATGAAACTATCGTGTATTAAAGCCCTGACTCGTATCTTCAAAGTATCAGACCTGGATAATGACGGGATACTAAATGACAATGAGCTAAACCTTTTTCAGGTAAATATCAGTAAATATGAAAGTCTCTATGGAAGTAACAGCTATGATATCCTCCTCTTCTTTTACATAGAGAACCTGTTTCAATGCTCCCTTAGAGCCTCAGGCGCTGGAGGATGTAAAAAATGTTGTGAAGAAGAATTTAAGCGATGGTGTGCATGACAATGGACTCACTTTAAAAGGTATTGGGATGAAGCTGTATCTGATGCTGCCTTCAGGTACTTTGAAAAGATGATCCTTTCCACTTGTGAATTGGAAATTACGAGTGCGTAGTGTTCAAGTGCTTTTGTGGTCGTAGCTAAATGAAACAGAATTTATCTTGACCTGCTCCTGGATACATCAGTTTTGTATTTTGTATCTGTAGCCTATACATTAAAAAAAATGTACGCTAACAACCAAAAAGATGAGTTAACGTGAGTAAAAACATTTAATAGCCTACGTATTTTCGTCTTATAGATTAGATTTTTATCCATTCACAATTCCTTCACTGATATATATGACATATTGAAAGGTCAAATCCGACTTCATCTCGGCAACTCGGGTATCTCGGGTATTATCTCCGAGTTCTCCAGTGGAAATTACGAGAAGATTCATGTGCAAGTTTGACCTCAACAAGTGGTATTTACCATAATTCCCATAGCACATGAAGGCAGCATTATGTTTTATAATACGATCTTCACTTCTAATGGTTTATGTTTTACCTATGGCCATTTAGGTTTTTTGTTCCTCCACACCTTGTTCATTCAGCGTGGTCGCCATGAAACCACATGGACAGTCCTCCGCAGGTTTGGATATGATGACGACCTTGAACTCAATCAGGACTACCTCTTTCCTCTGTAAGCTTCCAAAACCACAACTATTTTTGCATTATTTTCTATTCATTCATTTTCATTTAATTTGCCTCTTCTAGGTTGAAAATCCACCCTGACTGCACCACAGAGCTCAACCACAATGCCTACCTCTTCCTCCAAAGCGTCTTTGACAAACATGACAAGGTGGGATCCTGCATGTCTGGTTTTGTATTTACTGTAGCTTCTACCTTTGTACAGCACTTGCAAAGGGCCACAGTGTGCAGCGAGCATGGATCAAAATAGTCTTTAGTGCTGACCACCTGCTGAGGAGCGATTTATCTTGCGTCCACAGAGAAAGGAATTACCGTAGAATTAGCGACCGGGTTAGAAAGTGCCAAATGCCAAGTGTCGAACGCGCTAAGGGCCTTCTCCTGATTTATTCTGAACTGGCTTTCTATTGCCTATCTGTGTGCATTGTAAGATATTATATGAGATTTAGATTTTTGATTATACCGTTTTATTTATAGGCCATTTTATTTATAGGCTATTTTATTTAAATTTTAATTTGAAACCTGAATGGGAGTGGGATATGTTTCAATTTATTTGGCATGTCTATTAATTATAATTAGATTTACGATTGTGATTCAGTTCATAGCACTTTTTAAACCAGAAAGAAGCCTAAGATATTTACTGTTTCCACAAGAATCACACACCTTACATATATTTGTGCAGAGGCTATTACATTGCAATTTTGATTCAATTGTAATTTATTGTGCATTTTTACATTGATTGTGTTGTGTCTCTATCCTAGGACCGTGACTGTGCCTTGTCACCAGAGGAGCTGAGGGATGTGTTTGATGTGTTCCCGTACATGCCGTGGGGCCCGGACGTCAACAACACGGTTTGCACAAATGAACAGGGATGGATCACCTATCAGGGATTTCTCTCACAGTGGACGTAAGTGGAGAGTAAAAACTATTACCATGTTTCAAGCATTTAACACAAGAAACAATCACACTTTCACATTCCTTCAGGTTGACAACATATCTCGATGTCCAGCGATGTCTGGAGTATTTGGGTTACCTTGGTTACTCAATAATTGCTGAGCAGGAGTCCCAAGCTTCTGGAATTACTGGTAAATGTCACCCGCATACATTAGAAAAATAGAAATATAATAAATATTATAATAAATATAATAATGGCATTGATTTGTTATATTATATTTGTCATTTATACAATGTATATAACCCTTTTAGAACCACAATTGTGTTAGGAACATATGTATGTTTTTTATCAACTTAAAGGAACACAATGTAAGAGTCAGAGGAATTCTAATTAGTCCATAAATTTACGCACAATGCCTGGCAGCCATGTTGGATTATTTAGAACATAATAATAATATGCATCTGGACTTTTATTTGAGACTGTTTTCAGATAGTAAAAGCTATATTACTAACAGTGAACTTACCCTATATCCTCTGTAGTGACCAGAGCTAAGAAAATTGACCTACAGAAGAAGCAGACCCAGCGCAATGTCTTCAGATGTAATGTGTTTGGAGACATCAGCAGTGGGAAGAGTGGCTTCCTCCAGGCTTTTCTGGGCAGGAACCTCATGGTAAACAGAAATGCGCCATCAAATCATTAAATTCACATCTTATCTGATTATTTATTGTAGCGCTACAGTATATAAAAAGAACTTGGTTATGGCTTGGTTTATTTATTCTCATACTGATGCACCAATGGCCTCTAGATTTTCATAATTTGTTTTAAGGATGTAATAAGATGGTAAAACAAAACAGTAGAAGTTGGTCTAGATACATACAATAGTTACTTCTAGCTGTAGGGATGATAACAGCAACAATAATGACTGTAGACGTGTGTCAGGAGTAATGGTCATAACTAAAGGATTCATGTTTTCTTCCATTCTCAGCGCCAAAAGACAATAAGTGAAGAACACAAATCCTACTACGCCATCAGCACAACCTGTGTGTATGGCCAGGAGAAATACCTTCTTGTGAGTATTATTACATATTTAAATATTTAGGTACCGTATTTTCCGCACTATAAGGCGCAATTAAAAGCCTTTAATTTTCTCAAAAACCAACAGTGCGCCTTTATAATCCGGAGCACCTTTATATATGGATTAATTCTGGTTGTGATTACTGACCTCTGAAGAGCTTTTGTGTCACACGGCGCTCAAGGCGCTTCATCAAAATGTTTTGGTACGACTTCGGTAAACTACAAAGCTCCAGGATTCAGGAGTGTCGCTGAGTAATACATACCGGTACTATGCTTCACCGTAATATTAGTAGTGTATTATTATTAGTGTTTATATATGACCCCAAAATGGCCATAACATTACAGTTCAGTTACAACTGAACAATGTTGAGAGTTATTGTGAACGCGTTTAATAAAGTTTGACTGACTTGTCTGACTGTTTTGTTTCGCTTAATGCGCCTTATATATGAAAAAAGTTAGAAAATAGACCAATCATTGACAGTGCGCCTTATAATCCAGTGCGCCCTATAGTGCGGAAAATACGGTATGTTGGCTGTAATTTCAGTTTTTCCAATTACAATGGCTCTTTCGCGTTTAGCTTCATGAGGTGTTTCCTGACTTTGACTACCTGTCTGATGCTGACTTGGCCTGTGACATTGTCTGCCTGGTCTATGATGTCAGTAATCCTTACTCCTTTGAATACTGTGCCAAAGTATTTAAGGTAATATTTTTCAACACATTTGCCACAATACTCTGGTCATCATTTAAAACATAATGTCTATTTTACAGCAATACTTTATGGACAGTAAGATCCCATGCATGATGGTTGCTGCCAAGTCCGATCTTCCCGAGGTCAAACAGATGTACGGCTGCAGTCCTCTGGAGTTTTGTCGGAGACACAAGATGCCTCCACCTCAGTCCTTCACCTGTAACAGTGCAGTCGCTCCAAACAGAGACATCTACACCAAACTGACCACTATGGCGATGTACCCGTATGTACAACAACCTCAAGAGTAACACAATTAACCTCACAGACGGAAAGCCTCCCACTGCATGACTGCTAGGGTTACTCTTATACTGTTGGCTTGCTGTGGAAACACTAATAATTAGATTTGAAATTTTATAACAAGAAATCCTTCATTGTTCTGGTAATAGTCTGAGCTTGAAATGCTTGATCTGTTTTTACACATCTTGGTTTTGAAGTAATGACTCACTGTGTGGACTTCTAAAACTCCTCTAACTTCTATTCCTCTTCTCTTGTGTGCTGTGCTATCTCCTCTCCACTGATCTCTCTTCAGCCACGCCCGGCTGCGCTGCATGTGCACATGTAACCGCTGCACCTTCTGCTTGTGTCAGAACTTTCTCAACTCTGAGCTGTTGCAGATGGTCAGGGCCAAGCTCTACGCGGTCGTGCTCAGAAGGTCTTTTTTTCTACTTAAACCTTCATTTTTGTCATATAATAATGAAGCATTTGGTTTATATAGAGCTTTCAATTGAGTGCATTATTCATTCACCCCACATTCACACACTGGTGGTGGTAAACTACCTCTGGCTGGCTGTGGGCATCACACATGTATAAATTAATTACATTTTCGTTATAAACAGGTATTGTGTTTTTTTTTATTTTTTTGTTTGTTTTTTTAGACATGTGAGTCAAGCTGACCTGAAGAGCTCCACCTTCTGGCTCAGAGCAAGTGTTGGGGCCACAGTGTTTGCCGCCCTGGGCTTTGCCATGTACAGAGTACTCCTCAAGCCACGGTGATCATCTGCAGCCATCCCTCCTGGTACTAACTAAACAACTAAACAAAAATCATGTATAGAAAAGGTCTAAAAACATAACAGTGACATTTTTCAATAATAACCCGTTTCATTTTTACTTTTTCCCATGTATATTTATTATGTGGGAAATAAAACGGAGCCTATTTTAATTTTGTATTAGGGTTAGCAAAGATAAATATATCTATATTTATATTAAAATATAAACGGTTGCAGATGAGAATGTGGGTGTCCTGTATATAGTAGCTATTTTTGGGGTGGACTCGATCCACTGCTTTGTTCAACTGCTGAATCTGTTAATACTACATGTACATGTTACAAACTTTTACTGTGTAGTAACATTAAGTGTATTGACATCTTTTGTTGTAAAACATATGGACACACACTTTCTTCATCTATACAGTGTTGTTTGCTGAGGCTCTCTGCTTAAGTCACGTTATTATGTTGTACATGAGTTTATTGTTTATTCCAATGCAAAGATGTTACATACTATTGTTACAGATATATGTTGTGTTTGCATGATCTATATAACATTATTTACATAACTATATGCATTTTAGTTTTTGAGCTGTTAACCAGAAATAACTATGCGGAGACCTTCCTTGCCAACCTGGATGACTGTCACAAATATGCCTGGATTTGTTGTAAACCTGGCATGGCTCATTTTCTTGTTATCCCTTCGGATTCAAAAGATGCAATAATGTGTACCCATGTAACTTACATGGACCTGCTTGACTCCAATGTCCAATAGTATGTATTTCCATCAAATGTTTACAATAAACAAAAACAAACCAAGATATGGGTGTATCACTGGGTCAGAGAGAAAATAAGATTTTCTTTTGTCAAATGCACAATGGAAGTCTACAAAATAAACATTACAATGGTCCTTTTTTATATGTCGGAAGTAGTTTGAGGCACACAGGCATTACAAAATTACAAAATATCCTATACAGGTTTGTCATGTTAGTCTCTCCTAAGAAGATAACTAAGGGCAAACGGGTATATCTTTTAGACTTAATTTGTCATGTGATTTAATTATAAACACTAAAAGACATTTTATCTCAACGTTGGACTGAGAATACTAAATCAACACAAGGGGGCAGCATTGCTTTCATATCACAATGCCAAGTCTAAAGGAGTCATCAGCAGTTCATCTTAATCTTCAAACATTTCATGATTGCCTCCCTTTCTCTCAGTGTGTAAATGGGGTCTATGGTAGAACTTATTTGGACCAATAAATGACTGATTCATATTATCAAAACGACCATTACCCTTGAGAGTAATTATTGAATGTGTTCTATCAGCACAATCAGCCTTCACCGCCTGATTGAGATATTTAATATTATCTTTGATCATTTTATTGCAAAACACTTTTTACAGAATCAAAATTAAATCTAGAAAAAACATACCTCAATTGCAAACTGACTGAATGTATAGACCTTTTCAAAGTCTGAAAAACAGAAAGTTCTGAGTTCCAGAATGGAGGCAACTGGAGGCAAGACCGTAATACTTTTTCAATGGAGGAATCAGAATTAGCCACAAAATACTGCAAATAAAGATGATTTTGATAAATGCCAACCATCTCTACATGTAGGTAATGTCAGAGCCTGGTTAGGAAACATTAGTGAAAGTACATCAGATTGTATGTTTAATTAATGACATTTTAAAGGCTCTATACGACCCACTGTATTACTGCTATTGTTTATTAATTATACTCAATTAGATTACACTGTGCTAACACGTCACATTATTTCACCGGGACTGGACTTCCACTCCACTATTAGTTTTGTTGGTGTCTCAGATCATAATAGCTGGGTGCCTGCCCATGATAAGTATCCTGTCATTTGTGAGACAGTTCCTCTAGTGCTGGAGGGGACCATTAAATCCCCTAATCTAATGTAACCTGGTATTTACAATAGGACACTCCCTGCCATATAAGCCTGTAAGGGACGTGGATGCACCATATAATGTAAAGGTGTGTCCATTATAACAGACATTAATAACATGGCACCATAATATAACTACTTGTAAGTATATATGAATATTGCAACCACAAAAGTGACATTAATGACATTAGTAGTGCTCTGTAGCTGTATATTGATCAGTAATAAGAAAATCACATTAAAAAAAGAGGAAGTCATTCATTGACTTGCATCCGTCTGACCCGTAAAATGCCCTACATCACAAATGAGCTCCTAAAATAAGTATTGAGCTTTGTCAAACATTCATGAACTTTTACTAAAGCACTCTTGCCTGTTGATGGTTACATAGAGATCACCAGTTTCCTTTATTTTTTTATTCTGGTGCTTGGATTACACCCCTCCTGTGGACCCACCACCCGCGGGAGGTACCACAAAGGGCTGGTGCAATGTGGATCGGGCGGTGGTCGAAGGTGGGAGTTCCCTGCTTAGACTGCTGCCTCCGCGACCCGGTT
>JAVQKC010141132.1:0-13824 GCA_036025475.1 Philypnodon macrostomus
ACAGGTGAAAAGACCCCACCACCCTTAAACAGGTGAAAAGACCCCACCACCCTTAAACAGGTGAAAAGACCCCACCCCAGACAGGTGTGAAGATCCCACCCACCCCAGACAGGTGGAAAGGCCTCACCTCCAGACAGGTATGAAGACCCCACCCCCAGACAGGTATGAAGACCCCACCCCCAGACAGGTGAGAGTCTGAAAGAGACTTACATAAAGTAGGTCACTGTGGCAAGAAGCTTTTTGTATTAATCCCCATATGTTTTCAACAAGAAAACAGTGCTGAAGCATAATAAATAGATTAACCATGTTGTTCAGGTTATTAGTTTTCTAACTTAATTTCTGCTTCTATTTCAGTGTTCTTGGATAAGGAGAAGGCGAGCACTGTAATCTCTCGCCAAAAGAGAAACCAGCCTCCGTCCAATCTGGAGAAAGAGTGCATGGAAAAGCTATGTACGTACGACGAGGCCCACAGGTTCTTCCAAGACACATATCGCACAGTAAGTGTCAATGATTATTATATTATATCCTTAATTATTTTATTTTCTCGTTAAAACTGTTTCCTGTTGTCTTGTAGGATATTTTCTGGTCTGTCTATGTTGGTAAGTGAGTGCATTGAATTTAAAACTCACAAAAATTGTAAATGTTTAATAACGGTATACTGTGTTTGACATTTTTATAGATGGGGACCAATGTATTAGCAACCCTTGTCAAAATGGAGCTCTTTGTTCCGACAGTGCTGGAGGCTATGACTGTGTCTGCAAATCAGGTTTCTCTGGGACTCACTGTGAAAAAGGTCCGAGCAAACTACAAATATGATATTATTTATTCAGTCTGGGTTTAATAACGTCTGTTCATTTCTAGATGAGACCATATGTCCTCTTGAAAAGGACAAAGGCTGCTCCCAGTTCTGTAAGTCCGGCTATTCAACTTATGAGTGTTCTTGCACTCAAGGATGGAGGCTCAGTCTCACTGATAAAAACAAGTGTGAACCTGCAGGTGTGTTTATTTAAGTTAGCTTGAATTAAAAATATATTGGGGACAAATATACAAAGTAATATTGTCAATTTGTTTCTGTCAGTTCCCATCCCCTGTGGTAAAGTGAACAGTCTTAGTCAGTGGGAATCCAGACTTCAAAGCAACAGCAACTTTGGTGGACTGACTTGTACAGCCACTGAGTGCCCCTGGCAGGTACAAACCAAAGCTACCGTTCACTGGTTTTAGCAGCATTTATGATCATACATATTGTAGTTAGTTATATATGTTTTGTTCACAGGCTCTGTTGAAGTTGGGAGAATCTGCAGGTTACTGTAGCGGAGTCATTCTCAAATCTAACAAGGTCCTGACTTCAGCTCAATGCGCCACTAAATACCCCAACTTCCAGGTGGTGGTAGGTGAGTACAATGGCGCTCAACATAGTAATGGTAACAAATGCAGGCAACTAGTGATCCCACTAAAAGGAAGGCAGGGGGCCAAGATACACTAAATAAAAAATAAAAATTATTATGTACAAATTAATTTTAATAAGTAAAAAAAACATATTAATACAGTAGGTACATATATTATGTACATTGTTTTTCTGGTAGGAGTACTTAATAGTACATTTACAAAATAGAACACATTTTTATTATTATCAACTAATGCATCATGAACACGTTTCTTAAAGGCGTTAATGGAGTTGTCAGACATGCAAGTGTTTAAATGACAGGTGTTTTTTGACAGGTACACGCAAGACCACTCCTGAAGACGGTGAGCAGACACTGTACGTACATCTGGTGCATACACATCCTGATTACATCGCGGGGCGTCCCGAGAACGACCTGGCTGTGATCGAGCTTCGTGAGCCCATCAGGTTTAAGAGGGAGGTGGTGGCTGCCTGTCTACCGGAGAGAGACTTTGCCGACCGCATCCTAACCGCGGGAGAGTATCCCGCTGTGGTCACCGGGTGGAAAGAAACTCAAGATGAATCTGCTTTTCAGGGCGCGCTCACACTTAACCACTTGGCCTATGACACCCTTCCCAAGTGTGTAGAGACATATCCTATGATAATGACCAATAAAATGGGCTGTACCACTCAGCGGGCCAATGCAGACTGCTTTATGAGCTCAGGAAGCCCCCTGCTCACACTGTACCGGGATGTCTTCTTCCTGACCGGGATCGTCACCAAACCTGCAGAAGCTGACTGCACTAAGGGCTACATCTTCCAGAAAGTGTCCCGTCAGCTTGACTGGCTTCAGCGTCTGGTGCAGTAGGACATTATGGCTGCATATTTAAATCCTGCGTTCATAGATTTGTTGTTTCTCCAGTCATTTTCTTTTGTTTCGTTGTTTCCCTTCTGAGGTTGTCACAGTACAGTATCTATCTCGTGTATTGCATATTTATGGCATATTTTTTAACATGAAAGCCATTCCTAACATAACCCTCTCCATTTATCAAGGCTTGGTGCCGGCACAAAGAGTACAATGGCTGGACAGTGGCTGGATTAATTCAGTAGTTATTCTTACATTCCTCCACAAGATGGCAGTCTCATGATACTGTATTTCCAGATAAGCTCCTAATAATGGATACATATTTCCAGCATGATTTTGTGATATGAACGTACCATTTCATAACATTTAAATGACACTATTTACTGTATGCGTATAGCTCGACACACGTTGTAACTGTAACTCTGGTAATCACTGTTTGAATGCATTAAACTCATACTACACTCCAATCAGTTGTGGCAAATGTATGTTAAACCTACCTACCTACCTCACATTATAAACACAATGAAAGATAACTTCAACTTTAAGATATACATGGGTCAAGAGTGGTATCCAATAAGATACATACATAAATTGAGTAATCTATAAAGAGTTAATAGAACAATGTGGTTCTATACATCTACAACCAGTGGGTATATTCAAGGATTAGGGAAATGCCTCAATATTGGTTATAGCCAAAGCAAATAACAGTAAATGAAATGACTAAATAGTTGTATTTAATTAATATGCATTCATTGTGTTGTTAATTCATTACTGTGCGCCTGTAACGTGATTCTAAATCTCCTTCTAGTATCTCACATTAGCTCCTCTCTGTCACATACCCCTCTGTTGTCTGGCAACATTTTCCCACCGACACCGTCCCAAAGAGCTCTTCTCACAGCCCCTCGGTGCACAAGGCCAGCCCCGCGTGTCATGGTGGGAGACGTAAGAAAGAAGAATGGGACCAAAGTAAGAAGGACATGCCAAGCAACAAAAACCTGGTCTGCCACTTTTGATCGGGCTCTTGAAGAACACTGGGGCCCGCGGTCGCTGTTACCATGGCACTCACCTAGGAGACGGTTCCTCGTTCCCAAAAATGGCAGTGCGGCTTTAGTGGGACTTCCAGGGAGATTTACTTAAGTGGAGAGCCAGCCTTCTACAGCCTGCTTTTGGACTGTGGGCCCTCTAACTTCATTCATATGCTCGGACACAACTCACAGAGAAGCACAAGGGGACGGGACGGGCTCAGCATGAAGTTTCTAACTGTATTTATCTAATATAACGACAAAATTTGAGCTTTACAATACAACAAATAGATATAATTGGATATTAGTTATAAACAAATCAAAGAGTATTATTATGTAAAATAATACAATAATATATAACTAATACTATAATAATAATACTATACAATCTGAACGTAACATATAATCTTTGTGTATTTATGGTATTTCCAAACATAAAAATGGGGGAAATACGTCAATTAAAATCACAGTAACACATTCAAAATTTCAACTTTTATCACAACATAAATTATTATCTATAATTAATGTATATAGAGTCACCAACTAAGTAAGTAAAAAGTACCGTGCATTAAAACTGCTACTAGAAACACATTTCAAAATGTTACTCAAGTAAATGCTCACCCCTGGATAATCAAAATGACTTTGAAATGAAGAGAGGTGACATTTGAGGAGACCTGGGTTTTGCAGTGTTTACACAGAAGGGAAGTCGGTCCTGTTGTGGACAGACTGATGGAGCTATAGTTTATTAGAAATGAATGGAGAGGCCCGGGAGACAAACATTAGCTGTACAGAAGAAAGTGAGCACACTAGATTATATAGAAATAAAAGAGGTAATAAAAAGTGTTCCTTAAGCGTGTCATTGTGTGCATCTGGCCAGTGTCCTATTAAACCATTAATCCTTTTCCCCCAAAACCCTAAATATAGGTGCATGCTGTGATCTGAAATCCTTCTCAGTGTGTGATCGTGCTGTACTGTATATCTGGCACATCGTGATGCATGTCCTGTGAGTGTAAAAAGGGGGGAGACCTCAAAAACCGAGAGGATTATTATCTGTCTGTATGGTGTCTAACTCCAGCGGGGGGTGAGCAGTGTTAAAGAGTTAAAGGGGTCATGTTATTTTGGATTTTTTTTTTTTCAAAGCTTTTAAAATTCCAAATTCAGTTTACCTCTACGTTTGGTTTTTCACGTTTCTTCTGTTGCTCTCTCTCTCTGCTGAAATGGTTTAGCTGAATTGCCCTAATCTTCACCATAAAAGGGCCACAGATCTGGAACACCATACCTGCCCCAGATCTGGATCAGTTTAACAACAAAACAGTGGCTCAAATCCACTCAAACCTGTGAACATTAGAGCAACATTTGCACCACTGTTGTACTGTAAATAGTCCGTATTGTACTGTATATTTTTAATGCATGTGTCTTTGTCTCATTGTTTCTGTCTGTTTTGTCTTGGGGACCTGGTCTGCAAATTAGCTTTGAGCTAGCATTGCATCGGTTGCTTGTGAAACTGTAACAATGCTTTTTGTTCTGTCCCCATCAAATATATATATATATATATATATAAATATAATAAAATAAAGACAAAATGATTATCTGACCCTGTTGATGTAAAGTAGGTCTTCTGTAGTCTGTAAAGTCATTTTTATTTGAACTTTCAGACACCTTTAAGGCCCTTTCATCCCTTACTGACCACGCCCACTTCATAAGCCAAAACAAACTACAAACTAGCAAGGTGGGATTTCTTCAACTACGTCTTTCGCTACTGAAAAGATCAGACCCTCAGCTCATAAGGTTTACTCAAATGTGTGAAACAGAATACACATTTTATTCTTTTTAATAAGAAAAACATTATAACAAGCCCCCAAAATTGAAGTTTACACATAGATCCTTGACTTTGACTGTGACCCATTTTATATCCTGCACAAAGTGAAGGCTTTGTGACTTTTCTCCCACATATCTTTTGACCAACAACTGCGTGACCTCAATCTTTTTAGTTCAGACACTTTGAAGTCAGCTCACTTCAAACTGCACTATATACAGCGCACTTTACACTTGGTTGAGTAATTGTGCAGGAGGCCAGCACTAACAATAGGCCTCAAGAGGTAGCCTGGTTTTGTATCAAGCAGTATAAAGAGAAACAGAAAGACTAGTCAAAATCAATGCTCAAGTAATACTGTCACTTCACTGTGATGCCACACATACACTGAACAGTGGTAGAGTGTTTACTGTAGACCAAGAAGGATGTGGCAGGCCAACACACAGTCTCTAGTCTAGTTTCCATGTCCTTCTCAAGTTACTGTGGGTTCTTTCAAGGTACTCTGGCTGGCTTCCTCACACTATTCAAGACATGCGTGTCATAGAAGAACTGGGGACCCTAAATGTGTCTGTCTGGTCACAGTGTCAGCCCTGCCACTAATACCAAATAGCAAATAATAGCAAAAGTACATATACTAGTCACAAAATTTTTATATTTGACTTTTGGATGAAATTTGCACAATTAATCGCAAATTAATCGAAATCACAATTTTAATTTAAATTGCAAAGGCTGCAATTTCTTAGGCAATACAATGTCCTCTGTACAAAACACAATATATATATATATATATAAACTGCCTTCCTTGGAGGTACCTCTATGTGCATACTGCATGTGATTCTTGTGAAACAGTTAATAATTGAGTCTTGAGGTTTTTAATGGGCTGTGAACCGAATCTTGGTTTTTAAAAACTATATCACAAATCTAATCGCAATTGCAATATTTGTCATGAAACTCAAACTCGATTTAACATACCATGAAAGTATCTACAAACCAGGTGATCATCATTTCCAGGCTTGTGTTTTAGGAGCACTTTATAGTTTCACTCAGAAGAAGAACTATCCCTGACTTGAACAACTACTTACACTACAGCTGATGCTACAGCTATAGCAAATAAATTAGGTAAATTATTTATTGGGTAAAATTGTAATTATGTTTCTGTCATTATTCTTATCTTCCAAAGGTTCTCAGTTTGTCTATCTCCACATGACAGAACCCTGCATGCATAGTAAAGATTTAGTTTCATTGTAGTTTAAAGGCTGATTGTGTATCTACCTGTGAACATGTGTCCTAGTTGTGTTGTTTAAAACAATATTTCAAAGACACTGCAATAGAAGCAAAATCACAGCCTGTTCTTCCTCCTGTGACCTCGACCTGACCTTAGATGTTCCACTGAAACCTGAGGAGCTTAAGAAAGGTCTTCAAGGCTTAGTGAATGAAAACATGTGTGAGTGGTGATGGTCAGGAACAGCCACAAGTGAGTGGTTGTCTATGAGTGCCATATCATATCATATAAGTGTCATTAATTGGTTTATGGTTTTTATTGGCTTTGGTGTATTTAGGGACCAAGGGTCAGTTTTAGTAAATAAAAAAAATACAACAGCTTCCTGCATTGAATACTTTTGAGGCTCACTGCAAGAAGTGGATGTGATAAGTATCTAGTCAATAAACAGTATGTATCATTTAATGTCCTTTCTCCATATATATATTTATTTTTGATGCTGTGCTTAAACCTGTGCACTTTACATCCTCTTCCTCTTTATAATTAGCCTGTCTTCCTGGTAACTTTGCACACCTGCATCCTGTCACAGCTCATACATCCTGTGAGTTCATAAGTCTTCATCCTGATGCTGGTTGTGTGGAAACAGATGGAGATGGGATAGCCTGGTGTCACTTCACTGTTGTACCATGAAGCCTTGAAAAGCTAATGCAAACGCCACTGAAGAAAGGGAGGAAGGCCCAGAATAAAGCTACATTTATGACAGACAGCTCATGTGATGTTGTTGCAGACACATGATACTCTCTGAGCATGTATTCCCGTCATATCAGGAGACAAACTCACCACCACAGCCAAAGTTAGCCCGCATCTGTCTGTGAAGTTATTTTAGCCAGCTTCGAAGCCCTACACATGAGCGCATGGATCCAAAGATACTTGTTACCCTTAATACTTACAGTCTGCGACCATTCAGTCCTTACGCTACAAGTAATGTTAATAATGGATAACATACACACGGCACTTTTCTAAACACTCAAATTTACAACTGAGTTAGCTGCCTCTATAAACCTCTTGATTCCTCAGTCGGGGCCCTTCTGTGTGGAGTTTGCATGTTCTCCTTGTGTCTGTGTAGGTTTCCTCCGGGAACTCCGGTTTCACCTAAAAACATGTACAATAGGTTCCCCATTGGGGCTAGGGCTCCCCTGAAAATGAGATTCTGAATCTCAGTGGGACTTTCTCGGTTAAATAAAGATAAAAAAAACAAAAAAACACAGGACACAAATTGATCCACCAAACGTAGTTATTGGAGAACCTGCTTAACATCTGGATAAATATTTTTTTCTAAATATATATGCCATCATTACATTAAGATAAGGATAAGTAAACGCGTGTAATAAAACTCAAAATACACAACCCAATGAATGTTCTTATGTATTTATTTATTTAATGGGACAATGCACATTAACGAACATCAGTACAAAAATACATGTGTAAATGCACCAAAGTTAGCGTACAGCTAGTTTACATTCGTAGTCCCTTAACTGTTAGGACAGAACAAGACATACACAAATCATCAAGATCACGTTCACTCAGGATCTATAAAGTGCATATGTGGTTAAAGTGCATTCAGTAACTTTAAAGTGCTGTAGATTTTAATGTAATAATATAAATAAGCTCACTGAGTTTATATCCTCATGTGTTGGTCATCTCCTGCCACTCAGAGGTGAACCAAGACGCTGGAGTTTACAGAGTGCCCTCGGGTCCTCAAACATTCATACATATATACATATTTACTTAAACTTGGTTGCCATGGTATCAATGTTGCAAGCCATTCAGATAAATCCGATGTTCTGATGAAGAGATTATTCTCAATTTCCTCATCATAAAATTCCCCACCCAATCTTTAAAAGCAGATTTATTATTATTCATGTATTATCCAACCTGTGCACCTCTAGACAGTGTCTAAAAATAGGCCGCACATACATAACCAAAGCGAATAGCTATGACCTGAGTGTGTAAACATTCCCACATTGGATCTGCATGGTGCAAGAAACATCACTTTTTTTACAGTGCTTCTGTCAGGGGCAGACTTGTAGCTGTGCTGAATTAATCATATCAGACACTTGGACCAAAACACACGCCTGTCGCACCACTTCAGTCTCAAAATGCATTATTTATTGTGAAGCCAGACACTGTATAAAACCCATAAAAGTCATATATTAGATTTTAACGGTAAAGAAAAAGGCGTTGCAGGTAATATATAGGTTCTATGATGGAGCTTGTCCGTTGATGAAGTGGTAGAAGCATTAATCCCCCAGACAGTGGCCCCCTCCCCCATTCTTTTCCCATGCTGTCACTCTCCACGCATGCACCTGTCAGATTAGGCTCAGGTCCATAGCTGCCACTCCTCCGTTATACGCCTCCTTCTGGTCTGCACGTCCTCGCCTTGTGCGTGTATTGTGACCGTGGGATGTAAATTTGGAACGGGGGGAATCTTCATATTAAGACAGCGTGAGACTGGTTGTATGCGCCAGATTGTCTTAAGGAAGCTGTTATCCCTTAAATCACTTGGTTATCAAAGGGTCCGTGTGTGGTTCAAGATAGCACAAGTACATTGTAAACCACTGAGGTGTCATGGCCGTCGTGCGTAAAACCGCAATGGTAACAAATGTCAAACAAACACGAATGACTTGAGTAGATTTGAGAGAAAGTAAACACCCAGGCATGGCAGAAAGGAGGGTAAAAATGGGGGTGGGGGATAGTGGTGGGGGAGCCACGCTGAAAGTCTCCCCCGCTGCTGCTGCTGCTGGCTGGACAGACTAAAGCAGCTGAGGCGACAGGGATGTGACGAGAGGGGGAATAAAAAGCGGTTTGGAAGTGAATGAAGATGGTGCAGGTGAGCAGAGAAGCACCGGGAAGGACCTTCACAATGAATGTAATAAATAGAATAATTAGGAAATATCCAATAAGCAGCAGTTCTTTGGTGAAGACGCCATGATCTGTGAATAAAAACGCTAGATCAGGTCATTTGCGCTACAAGGTCAACCCAATAAAGTGGCCAATCTTTGTAGTGCAGTAGCAATGGTGTTATGGTATAAGCCCCGACAGTACAGTGCTCTTATTTTGAAACACATGACCGGAAACGAGTTTTTGGCGCTGTCCGTTGACGCTTTACTCGCACGTTCGCGATGATTTAGCGCAGTGAAAGAGGGGGAACTGTCGATCTGGGAATAATCATCTGCGTCAAATACAGTACCCGTGACAGTGACTTGAGAACAGGGATCATTTCTAATCGTGTGCGTCCTAGAAAGAGGAACTAACGCCATTGCCATTTAGGGGTGTTTACTAAAGGAGACCCCTGCTGTCAGACAATTCATTTAGCGGTCAGTTAAAGCGAGGGGGGTAGTGAGGGGTCAGTGGGAGCGGCGGTAAAGCGGGGAGCTGTCACTTTCTCCGTGTTTCTGCGTGAATGTGTATGTTTGGAGCGCGCGCGGAGGGGATTATTATTACGCACGTCATGCAGAGCGCAGTTTTGGGGGGACGCGTTCAGTGAGAAGCATTGACGCGCGTGCTGCGGACTGGGTTCAGCAGGGTAACCAGACAGGATTTTGGGAGAAACGATTTGACTATTACCGTGTGCATCGCGGTCGAGGTTTGTGTGTAGGGGTTGCTTGAGTCAAAACGAGAAAGACCCTGCTGTTGGCTGTTGGCTACTTGACCTGCCCATTTGGCATCAGAGGACAACAGACACGGACTGAAGAGGAGTTTTCTGCTTATGTGAGCACGTGTGGATGCGAAGAGAATACGCGACGAGGCGAGCCATATCCGAAATGTGAAAATCTACCCACCAACATCCGTGACAGTGAAGCCACATCAATTCCACACCGGATTTGTTTACATCGATTAAAGGTACGTGCTTGTCATCATGTAGCACTCACATTTGAATTGCATTTGTTTATGTACATGTTGTAATCACGATTTACTGGGAGAAAACGATACATCAGTTTTCTAGGTGTTGCCAGCGTAAAGCACACTGGGTACCAATTGCATGTTGCAGCCTCATTGGACTTGACCTCGAGTCTGTTGCCCAATAAACCACACTAGCCCATAGGAACCCTAACCGAGAGATTACCCTGTGCATATTTTCTCACGAGGAACAAAACTCTTATTGCGTTTTCCTGCTGGACATTATTTTTGGAGTGTCAATCACATTGTGCACCCCTCCCCCTTCCCATTTCACGGCCCTCCCCCAGTCTTTTAGCTTAGAGGTTAAATGTCATGCTTTATATTTGGGTCCCACACACATACGCGCACCAGTAACAATGGGCCGTCTCGCAAACAAACACGCTCTTCTGAAGCCCCAGAGACCCTCTCGTGTGACTAGTATTGTTAAAACAGAGGGTCTTTGCTAAAAGGCTGAAGCATTCTCTAAATGTTTATGCATTAAGCTCCTTAGGTCAGCTGAATCCGTGGGTGTCCGCTATAGAAGTCGGGTCTCTTCCCACGCAGGTCTGGGCTGCTTTTTCATTTGACTGGGAACCACGCTTAAACAGTCACTTGAGTCACATTAGATAAATGTAGTTTGTATAGAAGTGGCCATCAGTGTCTGTGTGATACATAATCCGCCGTGGCCATTGGCGGTGCAGTATCCACCAGAGAGCTCCCCGGTCTATTTTGGACTGTTCTGTTTTCCATCATTAATCAATAGGCAGTCGACCAAAGCTGTTTATTGTCGGGTGCAGCTTTCACGAGTTACTTATAGCGTCCTCTGGGGAGAAGAGGATGCTACAGTATCACCTCCAGGCTGATGCCATATGCACCTTATTTGGATCACTGTGTGTGTGTGTGTGTGTGTGTGCGTGGCCTATAGCTGTGCACATAAACATCATAGTAACTCTAGTGGCATTCAAGCACACACCCCTCTCTTTAGCTCCCATCCTTTCAGACGTAGAGGCTGGAGGCGCGCTGTTCGCTCCAGTTCCACTCCCAAATGCATCTCGTGTAGTTTATTACAGAGACCCTCTGATCTCTAACACAGACTCAGAACAATAGTGATCTTCATGTGATCGGCCTCCATTCATGGTGGCGTGTATCCCCATATTTCATCCATAATGGAGCATGATTATTGATATAGCCAAGCAGATGACTTCAGAGAGCTCAGGTTTCATCACAATGTATTTTGGGGCTTCTTTGAGATGCCTTCAGTGGGGTGGTGGTGGGGGTCGAGTTGAGATTAAACATTGGCATGGTTAATTGCCAAGATAATTAGCATATGGCAGCACACAGTGAGTGGGGTCATATGATAATGAGGTCTAATTAGGATGGCCAGGGAAGTCTAATGTCTGGGGAAAATGCATCAACTGTGAGTTTTATACATGCAGACACCCTTGAGGCTGGCGCAGACCAACTGTGTGGTAATTTAGCCTGATTTTGTGGTAACATATACTTTACCTCGTCATATCCAGGTCTATTTAATCTCAACCAATGTCTTTTCCAAATGCATTTTAATATTTTAGCAATCTTTTTGTCTCATGCCAGATTCCTTTTGCTACTATTTTTCCTCCTTTGTATCTGTCAGTACCAGCTGTGAGGGATTGGGGATGCATGCTTGAAGATGGAAGTAAAAAAATATAAAACCAGTACTACATGCAATTGAAAGCATTGGCCCAAAAACAAAACAAAAATGGCTGCTAGAAAGGAAGGACATGTTGTATAGATTATTCTCCTCTCTGACAAATTAAAGGTTTTAACTTGCAGAGACAATTCCTATTAGCTATGATTGACGACCAGAGGAGGGTAGAGTAGCCAATAATTTTACTCCCGTACGAGTACTGTTACTTCAAAATAATGTTACTCAAGTAAAAGTAAGAAGTACTCATTTGCAAATTTACTCAAGTAAAAGTGGAAAAGTCCTGAATAACTGTTTGAGCGTAATGTCAGATTATTTGTTTACTTTTGTCGTAATCTGGCAAAAAAAAGAGATAATAATTTTTTGATATTTTCAAAAGATAAAACTAAAAATGTAAATAGTATTTTCAAAAAGGAACAACATTTCCACATCATCACATTTTTCAAATCAAGCTGTTCTTACATGACACACAGAGGTGGGTAAAAGTACTCTTACTCTTTCTTGATTTCCAACATTTTACTCAAGTAAGAGTACAGTTACTTCAAAATATGATTACTCAAGTAAAAAGTAAAAAGTACTGTGCAGTAAAGCTACTCTATAAAGTATGATTTATTTAAAAAGTTACTCAAGTAAATGTAACTGAGTAAATGTAACTGAGTAAATGTAACTGAGTACTACCCACCTCTGTTGATGACTTGCTTCTATATGCTTTTTAGTTCCTTTTTAAAGAATACATGTATAGTTATATCAATTATCACTGTGACGATCTTTTAAAATGTGATAATATGATAGTTCATCATTACTTGACTTCATCGCTGTTGCATGATACAGACTATATGCAGTCTGAAATCATGTTACTGTATTCACTTCCTGCCCTATCTTACTGGTCCCTTATTCGTCACATACAAATTACATCAAGACATTTTGACGGTCACAGTGGTTAATGTGGCTGGTACTTAATGTTGTATCCTTTTTTACACTCACCCTGAGTCAGAAAATATAGAATTAGCACCGGTCTCAAAGTATCATCAGTAGACAGATGTCAGGATAACCTACATATATCACCCCCTCGCCTCAACATCTGGATCAATATGTTGCTACTCGCATGGCTCCTCAGTACGCGCACACATTTTATTTATGGTCCCAGGAGGCTGTAAAGAACGGTGGCGTAACCAATGCGAAGTGAAGCGAGTCGTCAAAATGCAATAATGCCCTCAATTATCGTCATAGTAATTAGTCAGCATCTGGTTGTGTGCTGTGCCTGGTGATTATAGAAGGATGTAATTGTACAGGATGGTGCATTACTGTCACTGTGTGAGAATATGGAGCATAGAAAATAGCAGCACTTGTGTAGTCTTATATCCTAGGAGGTTAACAGTGGTTTTCAATTTTGACCAATACATTCCTCTGCTGTTTCATTCGTGAATTTAGGTGCTATAGGTACCATATCAAAAAGGCATATACATAGTAATCTCTAATTCTCATGTTTTCTTTTTATAATATTGTGCAGTCCTATTTTTTAGTGATTCAGTTGTCTTGTGTAGCCTTGTGTAGTCTTGTATAGTCGTGTGTAGTCTTGTATAGTCTTGTGTATTCTTGTGCATTCTTGTATAGTCTTGTGCAGTCTTGTATAGTCTTGTATAGTCTTGTGTAGTCTTGTGCAGTCTTGTATAATCTTGTGTAGTCCTGTATAGTCCTGTATAGTTTTGTATAGTCTTGTATAATCCTGTGTATTCTTGTGTAGTCTTGTGTAGTCGTTTATAGTCTTGTATAGTCTTGTATAGTCTTATGTAGTCGTGTATAGTCTTGTGTAGTCTTATGTAGTCTTTTATAGTCTTGTATAGTCTTATGTAGTCGTGTATAGTCTTGTGTAGTCTTTTATAGTCTTGTGTAGTCTTGTA
>JAVQKC010141171.1:0-10672 GCA_036025475.1 Philypnodon macrostomus
GGGCAGACATATGGGGTAGACGTATGGGGCAGACGTATGGGGTAGACGTATGGGGCAGACGTATGGGGCAGACGTATGGGGCAGACGTATGGGGCAGACGTATGGGGTAGACGTATGGGGCAGACGTATGGGGCAGACGTATGGGGCAGACGTATGGGGCCGTTTCGTCGATATACACCTCGCTGTCGGGGACGACAGCACAGGCCTAGTTTAATGTTTGCCAGCATTTCCGCTCCTGCCATTCTCTGTAATTTTTTTCCCCATCCCGTCCCACTCTCGGGATCAGTAGCAAAATTCACTCCCAAAAAATTGTCAGCATCTACCCCACACCCCATTGAACAGTGCCCAGCTCAGAGGGTTATTACATTTCCTACCTAGTTCCAGACAGTAGTCCAGACCCACACCAAAAACTATTCATCTGGTATTTACAGAGAGTTAAATTTAAAAAAATGGGCCTTTAAGAAAAATCCTGGGCCCAGACAGTGAATCGAATGCATGCTGAAAAATCTCTCCTGAGTTCATATAAAACACATGGGTCTTGTTTGTAGGCTTGGCACATCAGTCTAAAACTCAAGAATCAGTAAGCACTACACCTCCCAGGGGTATTAGCTCTCACCATTGCTCATCTTCTACAACATCCCTGGCCCATATATCTCCCATATATCACAAGTTCTCTGCCAAAAATATGGTTATAATTTTTTATATTGGTCAAGGCACTAATTGGATTGTCTCGTGTGTATGTAGTTTTTCTGAAATTGTGTGGCTACAGTATAAGCTTACCACAACCGGGTGTGAAGAGTGAATGAATAATGCAATGAAAAGTGCTTTGGTATCTAGAAAGGTACCATATAAATCGAATGCATTAATAATACTGTATTGTAGACCGTATACTGTACTCAAGTGTCTGTGAAGCTAATATGAACCATACCTCTGGAGATTAATTCCTGAGGTGAAGCAGTAAGACTCATGTCACTGTGAGACATGGCAGCTGAAAGAAACTCAATGATAAAATGACTGTAGAGGTTAAGCTTAAGGTTTATTGTGGTAAAATGTGCCACTGTTAAGATGGTCAGATTACATGTCTACGTCTACTATATTTTAGATTAGCATAACACAAATGTTATCCTATGTCTTTGATGTTTTGTAGGCCTGTTTCTGCTCATTCCTGTGCTCATGGCTCCCACACCATCCAGTTTATGCACTCCTCTGAAGACCCTGAATGACAGCCTCAGCCACAGGCGACGCTACATGGTGAGAGGCATGTCCTAGTGAGAAGGGGAGCATGTGTACACTGTTATCTTCAATACCTCGTGGGCCAAAGGGTCATATATTTCATTTTGGAAGCATCAGGAAGAAGTTAGACCTGAAAGCTAAAAGTGAAACATACAGACATTTTGCAGTCAACCAATTTACAGCTGCAAAAATAATAATCGGAAAAGGATGAATAAATATAATTTTCCAGACTGCAACGTGAGGAACTTGAATTGTCACAAGGAAAGAATGTCATCTATGGTCCCTCAGAGTCCTGATCTAAACAACATAGAGTCTCTCTGTGATTATCATTTAACAACAAACAACTTACAAATTACAAACCTTACAAAAATGTCCTCTATTTGGATTGTGTAAAATACGACTCTTAGTACTGGTTTTTCAAAGCCCTGTGTGTGTGTGTGTGTGTGTGTGTGCGTGTGCGTGTGCGTGCGTGTGTGTGTGTGTGTGTGTGTTACAGAAGCACAACTTTCCTATCAACTACACCATTAGAGTTCATTATGAGGAAGTCTTCAAGCTGTCAAACATCAGTCGGATGGTATGTACCAAACCTTCTCTTCAGTCTTGGAATACACTAGTTTATTGTTCTGACTGTGGACAGAATTTTTGAAGTGCTGTATTTTATGGTCTTTACCATTTGAGATTTCAGGCAGTCAAAGTCATTGTACCTGACACCAGTCTACACCTAAAGCTAACTCACATCACTTCTTTGTTTCCTGGTATTCTTTTGTCTTCAGAGGGTAAATGTGGAGGGCTTGGATGAGCTGATTCTCCAGAGGCTTTGGTTCCAAGTCAATCAAGGCATTTTAAAAAAGGTATGAAGAATGCATGTCTAATGTGAGTTTCAGAAGATTAAACATGATACTTTATAAGTTTAATTACACAATTTTGAGTTATGTTGTTAACGGCTCTCTCTCAAGAGAGGCCCAGCAGAGCCAAGATCCAAAATCTAAACACTTCTTCCTTGTGTCATTCTTCAGATTCCCTGAAAATGTCATCCAAATACGTTCAGTAGTTTTTGCGTAAACAGACACACACGCACACATATACACACACACACACACACACACACACACACACACATACATACAAACACACACACACACACACACAGACACACACACGCACACACACGCCAACGTTCCTTAGTGGAGGAAATAATGGTGTAAGAGAAAAAAACGATAAACAAACCAATGCTTACAAAACATCAAACTTAACTCTGGGTGTGATTACTTTTATTTAGAAGATAAACCAATGAGGTGGCACATCTTGTTGGTTTCTCTAGACAACAATAATAATGTTATTTAAGAAGATTCTTGGTCATAAAATTTGAACAGTCGAGGTATTGACTGTTATACAGCCATTCATTACAGACTTCTGAAAGTTCATTGTGTCTTTTGTGTATTGAGGTTAAATGCATATGTCGACAGAGGAGTAAAGGGGCATGCATACTAAATCAACAATACTCAAAGTGTACAATATGAATAACAGATCTAAAACAGAGAGCAGTTATTCACGATGTATGGTGGCTGCCATATGCTACGGACTACTGTCCATACTGCTATATACTATAAGGGTTTTGACTAGTCGAAAAAAAAATCCTGTGGGAAATTACTAACAGCTTCACATAGAAACTCTAGCCTCATCAAAGCTCTGAACTCAGACCTGACACTAGTTTTGAATATATGTTTTCAGCTTTCTAAGCAGAGTAATTATGTGTTGTCAGTTCTCTCCACTGATAAAGACAATGTAACAATGTTGACTGTTTGCTGTGTATCTGCTCTGTGAATCTACAGATTATTCGGGTGATGCCAGAGAGGCACCCGTCGAGGCGGTACACTGCGGAGCTGGAGACTCGTTTCAGAGATGTAGAGGGAGTCTTTGTTCAGTCACATCCTGCTGAGGTGGGTCATGCTCATGTAGTTTTACACAGATTATAATTGGACAATGACATTCATCTTAAATGCCAGTGGCATGTTGCTGACATAATGAAGGCGGTGTGGTAAGACAGCAGACAATATGTCTGAAATGTTCTATTACATTAAACAGTGATCATGTGAGTCTGGAGCATTGTGATATCTTATGCATTCAGTAATAAGATCACTTTCTTCTTCTGCCCTTTTCTAGTCAGACCTATTGCTGTTAGCCAAGAAGCTTTTCAGTCTGTAATAATAAAGTTTTACATTAGCACACACAGAACAAAGGACAATGTGGTTGTGTATGTGCAGGTGTTTCAGCAGGAGCTTCCAGACTCGGTCCAGGACATTTGGGATCGTTTAACTGAAGAGCCCGACAGAGTACCTTCAACCAGTTGGAGATATGCCACTCCAAAATCCCTGGTGGACAACTTGTGCCACACCATGCATTGTCTCTTCAGCCAGTGTTTTGCTACAGAGGGACAGCACAACTGTGAGTATGTGATACAAATAATATTCTAATATATTATTAAAATGATGGACCGTAATGTTGCTGCTTGTATTAAGGACTCATTTTATATTAGGGTTATTTAGGGTATATCATTTTGTGGCTGGTTATGTGACATTTAGATTTCAAGGTGTATGATATTATTAGCATTTGTTATATATTCTGTCTGTAGTTGGCTGGCCTGTTAGAAACCATATTGGATTTTGAGACTAGATTGTGCCTGTGCTGGCTGTAACTTGCTTTTCCAGAGTCTACACCATAGTTACTCTAGTTAATGATGATAAATGCAAAAACTGAAAGAAGCAATACAGAGCTTTTGGGGGAATGGAATGGAGGCATGTCTCTTGTAATCTCTACAAGACAGTGAGGTTGAGTTTCTCTCAGGATTAAACACTACTGCATTCATCGGCGGTGAGTCCATGGCTGCTGCTAGGCTTGAGCACCCACTGAAAAATACCCCAAGCTGTGCCTGTGTGCAGTCGGTGTTTTAACATAGACTAAATGTTAAGGCAGAGACTTAAGATATTGTGGAAATACCGATTCCATTTGTGGTGAGTTTTATTTAAATTTCCTGTTGTTACGGGAAAGCCTCGTTCTCTCGCTGGGGCTGTCTGTCTGTCTGTCAGCACCGGAGCATGGACGAGCGAGCTATACGGACTGCACGCATGCACGCCCTGGGAGAGGAGAGAGGGAGCAAAGCATTTACGCGAGAGCAGGGCGTAGCGGGTCTGAAACAGGTGGAACTAGAGTAAGTTCCCATCGATAACTTACATATGAAACAGATGTGGTAAAAGTACTCACATTCTGTACTTAAGTAGAAGTTCAGATACTTGGTTAAAAATTAGTCTGGTAAAAGTTAATTTACTGACTCAATTCCTCAAGTACAAAAGTGCAGCATTTGAAACACTAAAATACCACATCCTAGATCTGAATGAATGAAATATTCAGTAGTGTTTGTGGCCTCCACGTGCCCGTATGACCTCCCTACAACGCCTGGGCATGCTCCCGATGGGATTGGATTCAGGTCTGGGGAACGGGCGGGCCAGTCCATAGCATCAATGCCTTCGTCTTGCAGGAACTGCACATGAGGTCTAGCATTGTCTTGCATTAGGAGGAACCTAGGGCCAACCGCACCAGCATATGGACTCACAAGGGGTCTGAGGATCTCATCTCGGTACCTAATAGCAGTCAGGCTACCTCTAGGGAGCACATGGAGGGCTGTGTGGCCCCCAAAAAAATGCCATCCCACACCATTACTGACCCACTGCCAAACCAGTCATGCTGGAGGATGTTGCAGACAGCAGAACGTTCTCCACAGCGTCTCCAGATTCTGTCACGTCTGTCACATGTGCTCAGTGTGAACCTGCTTTCATCTGTGAAGAGCACAGGGCACCAGTGGCGAATTTGCCAATCTTGGTGTTCTCTGGCAAAATTTCTGACTGTTTGAGCAGACACATGCACATTTGTGGCCTGTTGGAGGTCCTTTTGCAGGGCTCTGGCAGTGCTCCTCCTGTTCCTCCTTGCACAAAGGCGGAGGTAGCTGTCCTGCTGCTGGGTTGTAAATAGAGAGTGGATATGTGATAATTGTATGATAATTGAGAAATCAAGGTAATTTAAATCAGATAATCCAAGCCTTGCCTTGCAAGTTAAATCTAATTCTAGACAGCATCATTATGCATAATGAATGTATAATGTATATTCCTTACACTAATGTATGTACTATTGAGATGCTCCTTTTCTGCACTTGATGAACTCTTTGCTCAGTACTTTTTCCCACCTTGAGCAGTGCAGCACATAATAACAGGTACCGTATATAAATGCTTTTTGTGATACTGATGGGCATGCATGCATCATCACTTCCATGTTGGTTTACCATGTGTACCACACGCTCCAAAACATGCTCATCTGTCTTTGTCTGACTGTGACTGTTTTAGACCTGGTTTTGTTTGGGTTGTTTGTTATGAGACTGTTCTACTTTAACTTAAAAGACAGAAAATTAAGAAAACACTTTTTTGTGACATGGAAATTGTTTAGCCTGGTGCACGCTACAGATTTAAAAGTGTTGATACATATATTTGATCATTAATTATGTAAAAGCACTATTATATATATATTTGATTACTTTACATATTTCCATTTTGAGTGTCACAATCAGGACTTTACTCACAGAAAGAGGAGGAACAGTGGATAAAGCAAATTGCCTGCATGTTGTATAATTTGTTTGTGTTGTTCTCAGATTGTGGCACGTCACACTGGAGGAGAGGCAGGAAGAAGAGGCTGAAGCCTGACAGCTGAGACGAAGCCTTTGGGGTGAAGTCCATAACATGTGCCTGAACCAAAAAGAGGCTGAGAGACGTGAACATTACTAAATCTTTACAATGAGATGAGATTCTGACTCAGCACATCCCAATGAACACACTCAATAATATGAATACACAGTGCTCTTTTGTCATTCCTTTACATTGAGAAAGACTTGGTTATTCCACAGCTTTAACTGACTTTCAAAGGTATTTGTTTGTATTCTTCTTTTTTTGTATATTTAGTATTTGTTTCTTTGATTAAATTGTATTTAAAAAAGGAAAATACGTATATATATATATTTCTGAAGTGACGATCTCACCATGGACTCGTGTGGTGCTCAAGTTTGTTTCACTGCAGAAAAGACTTACATGGAAAGACTATATTCAACAACTATCCCACCAACTTTGTACAATAACAAAAACATTTCTGTTCCAAATACAGCAAGCTACAGTCAGAGAGAGTACATGGGCTGAACTGAAACCTAAAACCTGATAACTGTTGTATAATAATGCATTCTCACCAAATGTGTTATAGGCCTAGACTAATATGCAATTGTTATTACTTAAAAATGCCCAGGTTTCATATAAGATAGTAATACATCTGATGGAATTTCACAATACTTTATTATGGCACAATAAGAACACAGCTGGACAATTGTTAGACCACACAGAAGAAAGTGCACTCTGTGGATCAGCAGATGTATGAATTTCACAGCTGTTTATTTCCAAGCCAATGATATTTTGCAATTGTTTCTTGGTGATGCCTTTATTGACAAAATCTTTTACATTTAGTTACAGTTACAATACACAATGACAAACTGCCTGATGGTGTAGGTCTATATTACAGTATACTGCCTTCTATGTGCCCAAAATCTCAGAACAAGAAAACACAATTGTATGAAGCAATATATGTATGGAACAAAAGTAGCTCATCACAATCATTATATTGAGTATTAATGAACTTTGGCATAGACAAATGTTACACCTGTTGCTCAGTGATTTTTGATTGTTATTTTTCTTATTCATATTTCTTGACTGAAACTGTGCAACCATAAATCATCTTCTTCTCTTCCTTGACAACCAGAAAGTGTTATTCAGCTTTTTCTTTTTAATTATTGCTGGTCCATGATTTAACTACCTTCAAAAAATGCATGCCGCTTTATCTGGAGATCAAAGCTTAAGCCAAATTAACAATATAACACATTCAGTGACATAAAATGAGGAGTGTAACATCACATAGGAAACCAGAGACATTTGCACACAATTATTGGACAGTACAAGCAAGCCAAAAGTGATATGAATATGGTCTAATATGTGCTTACAGATCATGTTGAATTTCTTTGACAGAAATGTTCTTGTTTGAGATGTGATGTCAAATACTGCACAGACACAAAGTAGTATTATGGAACTGTTATCACTGTTGTCTGATCACCCCACACTGCTCAAAGATGTACTTATGTTTGTGTAACTTTGTCAGGGAGAGGTGACAACAAACCCTATAAACCTTATATACAGATCAATTGTAATTGAAAAACAATTGAAAAATAACCATGGGTGGTTGTTGTATGTGGTCTGAAAACAGATTTTTATACACAAGATATTGAATGTATTTATTTTTCTGAAATTGTATTATGCCACGTGACAATACTTTTTTAAAAGAAATACAAAAATAAAATTGCTGTGTAGCAATTCAGGCAAAATGTATTTTCTGTGATTGTTTTACTTACTTATTTACTTTGTTTTACGTATGTTTAGAGCTGTCAAGAATTCACATTTAACTAAGTCTGTTTTATAAAGGACATCAGTTTACATTGAATATATAAATTGTTACAGTTGCATTATGTTACAAGAAGTCTGTTTTACTTTAAAAAACAAATATTACACAAGAACAAAATCTATCGCGAGTTTATGTATTTTGTCCCTTTGTGGTTTCTGTAGACTAATCCGGAAGTCAGGTAAAATCTATACAAATATGTAATTTAAAAAGCTGCGGACATCTGAAAGAATACAATTATAAACTGTGACTATAGAATTCTAAAATACAGATCTTTTTAGCTTTTGCACATATATATAAAATATATATACATATATATTTATCTGTTTTATTTCGTAAGAATTTCCGGAAGTGCTCTGTTATACTACATCAGCTGGTGAGAGCAGTGTCAAACATGTCGCACGGCGGTGAGATAGAGATACCGAGTCGTCTCCCGTTGCTCCTGACCCAAGAAGGAGTACTCCTCCCGGGCTCCACTGTCAGGTTCAGCGTGGACTCTCCTCGTAACATGCACCTCGTCAAACACCGCCTGTTAAGAGGCACTTCTTTGAAAAGCACCATTATTGGCGTAATTCCCAACTCTAAAGATCCGGAGAACGAGAACGACGAATTACCCACTCTGCACAAGTAACTAACATTTATTGTAGTCGTATCTGCAATTGGAAATGTTGCTTTTATAGAATTTGCCAATATTAACTGGATCCTCGAAGTTGAGTTGGGGAACTCGTTAATATGCACCGCTAACTACCCATGCGTATTATTACACTTAAATAACGATCTAATAATGCAGCCATTTTATTAAATCTGGAAACAATAGAAATCGTTAATATGTGACAAAGTTAAACGGGTACAGTTTGTTTTAGAAACATGTACAGACGTGGACTTTAACCCTTTACAGACTTGGGGCCAGTGGGAACACCTTTCTCAAAATACTGGCCACAGTAATACTTATAATAATAGTAAAGATACTACCTTGTTATTAATTTGATACAAATGAAAACACTTATGTAATGGGGTTACTGACCTTTATACAGCTGCCAGATGGTAAACATTGGTCAACTTAAACTTGGTTAATATTTACTTTTGTCCCAACAGATCAGAGCTGGATTTAATTGCTATTTCCTGTTGAATGACAATACCTTTATTTTGTCTTGGCTTCTTGTCAGAATTGGCACAGCAGGGATAGCGGTGCAAGTAGTGGGTAGTAACTGGCCGAAGCCGCACTACACCCTTCTCATCACAGGACTGTGCCGCTTTAGTGTGTCAGGTGTGCTCAAGCAGAGACCCTTTGTGCTAGCTGAGGTAAAGTCTGACTCCTGATACCAGATATAAATGAAAACTAGTTCAAATACAATAAACTGTATGTGTCATTATTATGAAACATTTGCAGGTGGAACAGCTGGACAAACTGGAGCATTACACCAACCGTTCATCAGAGGGTGGTACGGAACAAGATGGAGAGCTCAAGGAGTTATCACAGAAATTTTATCAGGCTGCCATACAGGTAAGTGCTGTTCAGTGGGTCACATTCTGTAATCCCATTGGCATATGAGATCCAGTCAGCTGTAGTTCCATTTGTATCTGACTTAGGTAACCTTAACAGACACAGAGATTACACAAAGACACAAACAAAATATGTAATCTTGAAGTCTGAGATGAACAATGTGAGAAGAATTAGCTGCATCAAGCACTCACAATAGAATGATGTCCACAATTTGATAAATTTGTTAAACTGCATATTTCATTACTACTGCGTGTGACCAAAAGAGATCTGATGTGAATTTAATTAATGTTTTAAAAGACCCATACATCTGTGTAAGTATTTCCATTTCACATGTACAGATGAAGCATTCTTGTCAAACTCTCATGGCTCATATTCTTTGCTATTTTCTGTCTACTGTTTACATTGAGCTAGAAATACATTAATATGGTCTTTGTTGTCTGTAGTTACATTATATTTATATGGTAGTTTTTATAGTTTTATAAAGAAAGTCAGTGAATAAACTTATTTAGACAGTATCTGATATTTTTACTTTGTGTTTGAGTATACAGTACAGTATGCCAGTACCACCACTTTGAGACACTTTGGGCTGTATTATAAGGGGGCGCAGGGACACTTGTTTTCAACCAATCACATGCTTCCACAGGACAGGAGCGCTCTGATTGGTCAAGACATTGTTTATTTTACAAGAACTAGAATCTATCAGGAATAATGTGAGGGAGGTTATGTTTTATAAAAAAAAAAAATACAGCTTATTCACAGCTAAGGTTTTTTTCGTTCAGAGAAAATCAAGTAGACTCCAGACCTCTGCTTGTTATTCTGATACTTCCTTGCCTGTGTGAGACTGTGACAGAGGGTTGAGAAGGAGGCAAAGAGGTGAGCGTAGTGGGTCATTTCAAACATAGACTTTTTAAATTCTTTTCCTGCACAAAATCAGGTACTGCAACTTTAAGTTTCATAACAAACAAGCAGCATTTGGTTGAGATATTCCTGCAGCAATTGTGATGGGAGTGGTGGTGATGCATGTGGTAAACTAACCTAACTGTGTGTATCTATGGGTGCAGTTGTTGGGTATGTTGGATATGTCTGTTCCCGTGGTAGCCAAGTTCAGGCGTCTTCTGGACAGTCTGCCCAAGGAAACGCTTCCAGATGTGGTCGCATCTATGATCCGTACTTCAAACAAGGAGAAATTGCAGGTGAAGCCACCCACTAGTTGAGAATCACCAACAAGGGTCCTTAAATTTGATGTGAAATGTAATTACCATATTTTCCGCACTATAAGGCGCACTTAAAAGCCTTTAATTTTCTCAAAAACCAACAGTGCGCCTTATAATCCGGAGCACCTTATATATGGATTAATTCTGGTTGTGCTTACTGACCTCCAAGCGATTTTGTGTCACACGG
>JAVQKC010141189.1:0-18844 GCA_036025475.1 Philypnodon macrostomus
GTCGTACCAAAACATTTTGACGGAGCGCCTTGAGCGCCGTGTGACACAAAATCTCTTGGAGGTCAGTAAGCACGACCAGAATTAATCCATATATAAGGCGCTCCGGATTATAAGGCGCATTGTTGGTTTTTGAGAAAATTAAAGGTTTTGAAGTGCGCCTTATAGTGCAGAAAATACGGTAGTCTGATAGAGTCATTCTGGCCCGTCTGATGGTGAATGAACCTGGATCAATTCACGCTTCTCCTTTTTCATTGCCTATTTTCTCTCTATTTTCCTACCCCACTGCCCATGAGCCAAACCCATTCATAACTCCTCAATAGCTCTGACAGCAGACGGCAGCAGCACACATTCACAGACTAAATAGTGATATGAAAATGTGATAGCAGTGACTTGTCCTTGGGGAGCCACGATGAGTGAATTTCAAAGAAAACAGCAGAAATGGTTTGTGTTGAAAAAATTACTGCGTTGGGGGAAATTGGTGATTACGTGAGCGTTTCAGAGCCAGCAGAAGCATAAACATTGAGACACTTTGCTCAATGGGAGGTTGACTATTGTGTTGCCTGCATGACGGCTTGCGTGAGCGGTTACCTCAGTCGTCTAATAGCAGGTTTCAAGCCATTGTGTGTGACTCAACTCGAAACAGTCCCTCACATGGGAACGGGGGCCTGTACTGTATACTTACATAATGCTAATGCACACCCATTAAGATAAGTATTATTTAAACAAAAACAGCAGCATGAGCAGGAGGGTAGAAAAATCACACGGAGATTCACACATACACACAAACAAAATCGTGTTTGTTCACTAGGGGGGAGGGAGGGCTGCCAGTAAAGAGCTAGAACTGAATAAAAAACAAAACATGGCTTTTTCAATGGCGGAGCACCGTAAGAAAAGGGCTTAGCACCCAGCTTTGCTTTTCTGTTTGAATAAGCTCACTCTCGACAAGCACACACTCAATCTATTAGTATATTCTCACACTGCTATGCTATCTCTATTTTACAGTTGTACAATTAGAAATAGCATGTTGTTTATTGGTTTAAAGGAATGGCTTATTGAAGTTGGGGGTCCTAGGGGTACTGTGTTTGAAGAAGAAACAGAACTCACCAATGGAGAGTTCTGTGTTATGCTGTAGATGGAGACAGTGGGGAGTCTACTAGTCACATATTACAGAAGAAATGTATAGGCTTTGTATATTGCCTTCTATAGTGTGTGCCTCTGGTAATGCACAATACTGGTTACAAACCCTGACTGGTCACTTTATTAGGTAGACTGTGAGCTCAAATATATAATCACCAACTTATACATAAACCTGCTAAAGTTTAAATCAAGAATCCGATTGAAGAAAGAATGTGATTTAAGTAACTTTGAACGTGACATTATGTGAGTGTCAGTTCCTTGGGGGAAAATGCCTTGTTGATGCCAGAGGTCTGGTTTGAGATAATAGAAAAGGAACATTATCTCGGGCACTCCAGAAGACCATCTCTGAATGCACAAGATGACAAAATATGAAGCAGGTACAGAGTCTACCTAATAAAGTGGCCACTAGGTGTATACTTTAGTTATATTTTAATCACAGATCCCTGACTCAAATGATTTATGAAGATGTTGCAGGCTAATTATGAAGTCAATTACCACCAGCAGCCATGTTCATTTTCCAGGTATGTACTCCTTTACTTGTGAGGACGATGAGAGCGAGGGCATATGGGGACTTGTTAATAGAAGAGTAATTATGTTCTACCCCACACCCCTCCCCTTTGTTTAAAGAATAAGAACAACCAGGTGACATGAAAACCCCACAGGGCAGTCCACCTCATCAAATCATCTTTGTTACTCTTTACCCGCTTGCCCCGTCATTACCCATTCTGGTCAAAGGCAGAAAGAACAAAAGACCTATGGGGCACTTCTTCTGAGTCAGGAATGTAACCAGGTCAGAGCTCTAGGCACGCCCATTCGTTAACCGCCACACAAATCACACAGGGATAGCATTAAAAGCAAATATGTCCGTCTTTGTAAGGCAACACGGAAAGACGCGAGGAGTGGCGCATTTTGGAAAACAATTAAAAAGCAACTTGAGACTTTGTAAATGACATTGATAAAAGGATGTGAACAAAGGGATTGCATACCAGCTGTCATTAGATCAAATATACTGTAAGATGGACAGATTACTTGGTAACGTAGCTTGCCTGTTATTTCTGAAATGACATAAAAGGGACCAATTGTTCAGTGACCACTCCTGTTCCTGGCGGTTTATACACTGGCTAGCTTTGGATTACCGCTACTTATGCACAGAAAGGTGAGCACTATATAATACACAAAATACACTGAGTGGCCAATTTATTAGGTACTTGCAAAATTGACATCAGGTATAGTTTTTTGGTGTCCAGTGCATATGGTTTTTTCAGACGGTTTACTTCTGGCATCAATTTTTGTTGAGTACGTACATGGATGTCTAATAAAGTGGCCAGAGAGTGTATGTTGAACACTGGTCTTCAGCAAATCACTATTATAATACATTTGTCCCTCCCCTCCATACTCGGCAACACAAATCTCAGCGGACCTGCATCCTTAATCGCCACCAAGTTAATTAATCTCTCACTTGGCTGCTGTAATAAGTTGACTTGTTAGACCTCCTCTGTGCAAATGGACTTTGCCTCTTTAGCGGCTAAAAGCAACAGTAATGAAGCGGCAGCAGGTGCAGACAGAGAGGAGAACATAGCCATCCATAAAACTGTGACATTGTCAGTGCCAGCATGTGCACGTCCCTAATACATTTACAAGATGAGGTTGGATTTCAGACTGCAGACACTTGAATGCCAGCTACAAATTGCTAACCATTGATATTCTGATCTACACAATGTTGTTGAATATACCTTGTGTGTAATGACAAACACTTTTTTTGTTATTTAACTCCAAGGTGTTCAGATAATGTCTTTCTCAAACTATGGTACAGGGACCTGCTAATGGGGGTTTCCAGTGGTCTTTTTTTGTTCAGGTGTTTATGTTGTTTAATTTAGAGCCCTTTAGGCCTACTATGATGGGGACGCTAAACTTCGACTTACTTTGGTCAAGATTTAGTGGTTTTATTTTTTCTGTATTGACACCTGTTTTAGTCGAATAAAATTATACTGATGTTTATTTCTGGTGACTATTAGAACATTCGAGATTGCGTGGTAAATCAATTAGTGTGAGCATTAGCAGCTCCTACCTAACTTCAGCTCTGAATTATCCGGTCAATCCTACAGCCACAGGGACCTCGTTTTGTCCCTTGCCTTATTAAATATTAATGTATTTAACCTATAGAGAAACCACCCGACAGATAGTCACAGTACAGAGTCCGGGCTCTGGGCAATTAGGAGAAATTGATGGATGGACAGACATCCAAGGCTGCTAAGGTCCATATGGCAGGGGTTTTCAGAGGCCCACTTCAATTACATAAAGACCTCTGTGCATTGGCATAACACACACTGGGCCCCAGACAGCAACAGCAGAGACAGAAGGAATAAATCATACAGCGGTTAGCAGTACACACAGACACACACAACCACTGTCCCACTGCCACACACATTCACACAATATGTACACATACATGTACACAATACTACATGCTGGCTTTGTGTCTTTTTCAAACCCAAACAAAAACACCACCATATACCTTTTTTATTATTCTGATATCTCAATAAAAGTTTGGGCTCACATAAACAATCCATTGGCACTTCAACTAACTGTCCAGAGGATACCCTACCTAATGCCTAAGGTTTCTGGCATAGGTTCCAGGCAGGAGCAAGGAATGTTCTATGTTAGGTCTATGATTACTAAAATTGAAGTTACATTTTGAAATACTTTGGTTGTCCGTTAAAATAAAGTTTCTTTGAGTTTGACTTTGAGATAAACAAAACAGTGGTACTTCATGGACTATGGGCCAAACCCTGGCTAATGTTTAATTCACTCTTCATTGATGTGTAACTAATGTTGGCAGTTAGGGGGAGCGGGGTGTCACCAATTACCCCCCTGCTTCATCGCAACCTACACACACATACAGGAGCTTTACCCACAATGCCGCTGGGCACCCATTGATTTATGTCCTGACACAGTGAGTTCGTCTGGTACATGTGCACAGACCCTTTCTACTTCTAAGACATTGAATCAGATATAAAGAATTGAGCATCTGTGTTGAGACCCGAGACACCACCTGGAGATTTCAACAGGACTTCACAAGTAGAAAGGAGGTGACAAATTATCACCAGCAAATGGCAGACGTGTTTACATGTGTTTTGAGGTGGGCTCCAAAGATTTCACACCGTGGGGTCAGACTACGACGGGAACATGAATGGTGGGAGGCCCAATTTTGAGGAGCATTTTTTTGTGTGAGTAGAGAGAAAAGCTTGAACCAAAAAATGCCTGATTGAGAGCAAATAGAGCAATCGTGTGCTAAGCTTTACAAGGGTCAATGGTTAAAAAGGTCAGATGATGGAAAGTCAATAGTAGGTCTATAAATTATACACCGGTCATTCAACATCCCAGCCAGATTTGTGATAACATTGACCCAGTAACTAAAGTAAAGGTAAATTCATTTTGTATAAGATGTTTATACAATGAAGAAAACAATGTTTAACTTTTTTAAACTGACTCAAAGTTTCACCAGCCACCTGCCTTTATTATGATCCCCGCAACATAGCTTGGAGTCAGCTATGCTAGTTAAAAAATAACAATCCCAATGTTTATGCCTAAACCCAGTCGTTAGCAAACGGATCTGTTGTGGCCTGTGGCAATGAAATCTGGAAAAAGTAACAAGTGTGAGATTCACACATTCACTCCAGAAACCGGAGATGTAGAAGTGAAGGGAAATCTAAAAATACCCATGATTCTTAAAGGGATCTTTTTACACTAGTTTTAAGAGCTTATTTTATAATAATATGGTTCCTTGCTCCTGCTTTCTATTGTTTGCGTTGACTTAAGTAGTGAAATGGGTGTGGCCAGCAGGAGGAAAGGGGGCCTTACATGGACATGCACTAATCGTTTCTTCCGTGAGAAAGCCGTGAGAAAAAAGGAAAAAGGCCTAATATGACTCCTTTATTTTTCAACTATAAGTCACAGTGGTGTGGAGTGAGCAGGTGGGGTCGGTTAGGCCGTGGCCACTGGATTAGTTGTGACCTGATTAGTCATCATCCCTGACCCTGAACCAGCTGAAGTGGGCAGAATACAAATGAATCCCCTGGGCTTCTGCACAGTAAATCTGACCTGAGACCAGCGGTGTTTAAAGGATTGGAACCACACCACACAAGGCCACAGGGATGGGCGCTGTGACCCTGAACAGTGACTTCATCAGAAAAGGAGGGTAAAAAAAGGCTTTTGGGGGCAGAGTGTTTGCTGATTAATTGGTAGTTACAGTAAGAAACAGTCTGAAGTTATAAAATGATGTCATGAGAAATTTAAGTCTGTTTTTATGTAATTTTCTAATGTACCCGATAAGCATTTCACATTTTATAATAGGAAAAATTATATTTGTTGAAAACATCTGTCTTTTTGAACGCTGCTGCTTTTTCTCAGCAAAAAAATAAGGCCCTCTTTCCCACTTTACTACCAGAGCCTAACTAAGTAACACATCCACATCACTCTATTTTTGACCTAATGAACAGGTGAGGAATTACTGGGACAGACGCGGATAGAAATTGATTTTTTAAGTGTTGTCTCATTATTCCATGCGGCCCACTTTAACTAGTGCCACAGAAATGCAACACCATACAATTCGGTTTGTATAACGTCAAGGTCATGTGGGCGTGACTAGTCTACCAGTGCATAGGAAGAATAGAAGCCGGTGGTCTGGAGTTGAATTTGTATAGATTATCTCCACGCTTGGCCATTAGAGGTGGACTAATTAGCGGGGGACCAAGTGTTCTCTGGTATCAGTTAAAGCCAAGATTCATAAATAAGTAAGTGCACGGGCAGCCTGGGCGCTTAATTAACAAAGCATGGAAAAAGGGTGTGAATCTCCAGAGGCTCGACCCCAATCTTGATTCCAAGGGATCTCTCTGCAGCAATCCTGTCCATCTCTGTGGCATTGATTGATGGCGAGCCAAATTGATTCTCTAATCATCACCATCCTTTTAGCTTCAGCATCCCCAGAGATTTACAGAGGCCAAATGTGGCACATGGAGGTATTGGTCTTAGTTCCCCCTTCCTGACATTAGTGGCGTAAACATTGCAACCCCCCACAGACACCCTCTCCATGTTGCCTCAGCCGCAGTCCCATCTGGCCCAGGGTTATCTGACACCAGTATGTGTTCTTGCTCGCACTTTTGTGCATCTGCCAATTGTTTTCACACTCGGGGGTGTGTGTCTCAGGTATTTAAAACCTTGACACCTCATGTTTCTTGCACTTAGACTCCCATCCAAAGAAGTGTATCGGGTTACCCCCTCCTTACTTGACTTTGATCTCTTTCTCAAAGCAGATTTCGTAAATATATTTCTGACCACTAAGTACTTGTTGATGTGTACTTGATGAACAAATAATACATGCCTTTTTTATAATAACTTCCAAGTGGCGTATACTCAGGAGGAAAAGCATTTCACGCATATGAAAATGATGCTCTATTTCACTGGGAAACATTACGCTACCATACAACAGCAGTCGTGATTGTCAAGACGTTATCAAGTGGAACAAAGGCTCTCAACAGTAAATAGCATCTGTTGAGGTTTTAATATCTAGATAACAAGGGCAAAGGAAATGATACTACAGTTAAGACCTATGATAAACCGGTGTCAGGGAAGAAGTGCAGAATGATGAACAAATGTGTTTTGAGAGGAGAGGATAGAAAGATCATATAGACTTAAAAGACAAGGCCAAGGAGACTCCCAGGGTGGGACTGAAAGGGAGAGTAAACAGCATATAAATGGAGTCCTTGTTTGCCAAAGGGTTTTCCTTCAATCCGACCCATTATTTTAAAGAGCAGGTTATGCCAGCAGTCTGAATGATACAATACACGGGGGGGGGGGGTTAAATTTCCTCTGAAATGATATAAAATAGTAGTAGAATAAATTTTGAATTATAATCCATTAGGCATGATCATAAAACTCATCTTCCAACCTTTATTGTGGTCTTGGCTTGCCCTCCCAAATGGATAGCTCCTTCACTCAAACATTTTTAGACACAAAGAAGGAAGAAATCAGACAAAACTAATCTGTACACAACATACTTCATCGAACTTCATAGTACTTTGAAAACTGATCTCCTCTTTGACTTTGACACAGTAGGTGTTGGAACGGCACAGAGCAAGAGTTGGACCCAAAAAGTGCATCTCTCACCTAAAACCAAGCCACAGAGTTGGGCAGTTGATGCATCATGGCATTCCTTGGAGTGAATTAGCTTCCACTTGGCTAAAGTCCACCCAATCAACGTTCTTCTTTCTGCAATACCAAACTTCACACGGTCCGTCTTATGCACCTGTCTCATAAAGGAAACCTCTATCTTGGCTTCTTAATCTTTTTTTAATCCTTCCCATCTTTTCTCTTTCAATTCACCCACATACACTGCTGCTACATGCAATATTTCTGGGGTAGATAAGAAATGTCTTTGAACTGTCTGGATGTTTCAAGACCCTGCTCATGCTCTCTGCCTCTAAGCCCCCCGTCGCTCTGTTGGGACACCGCGAAAAGCGATTGATCGATGAGGTCTGACAGCAGCCAACTGAATGGAACCAGCTGATTGATTCATTAGCAAAGAAGCGGGTGCACACACAGGCTTTGACCCCTTATAGGAGAAACGGGTGGTGTATTAGTTTGCATTGGGAAATGGGAAATCAAAATTACACATTTCAGCTATATATGTCAGTAAAATCCATATTTAGAAACTAAATGTATCATAGGACTATTTAACAAATGTTTCTCTGTATAGCCTTGGTTTGGTCCTGATTCACTCTTGGTTTGGTCTTTAGGTTATACCCAGTTTTGACTAGTAAAGATTAGAAATGTGTTTCTGCATACATGTTGTACTTAAAGTTACCATAAAATGCCATATTAAAATATTGCCATTCATATAAAAAATACTAGTTATCAAGCTTAATCAATGTTTTTTTTTTTTTTAAATCATGGAGCCATAGTGTGCAAACTGCATGTGTTTAAGCGAACTTCATGTGTGTTCAGCATATGTGTGGGGGAGAGAGTTGAGAGGTCAAAATGGAATTTCCACAGGGCGTAAAAGGGAGAAAGGAGGCAGTTTCTGGCCTGACTTGCCACCGAGGGAGGGGGTCAGCGGCATGTATTGTCCAGCACTTTCATTCCACTTGCTGCAATTAGTCTTTGCCAGTGTTTTTAGTCAAGGCTCTGGCTGGCAGAGTAGGAAAATAAGTAAAACGATGAACAGGCTCATTTCAGGATTTGACTAATGAAGGTAAGCAACTCAGAGAAATCTGGGTTCAACAGCATAAAATGATAGAAACCCCAGAAAAGTTGAGTTAGCATAACAGGGCCATTATAGAAATTGTTGACAGTGCAGGCATTTCTTCTGCTTGCCTGAAACCTCTCGTCAAAACACTCACACCTCTCCAAAGTTCACCCCTCTCCCAAAAGGACAGGTGTTTAGTAAGTCATGAATACTAAGCTAGACGTTCACATATGGTCTCCGAATTTACCCACTTCCTGGATCATGCTTCATCGTGCTCTAAATATTGCACTCAATTAGAAAATAAAGTCATGGAGATGCCATTTTAACTCAGAGGTGAAACCAGTGCCCCACACAGCTGGTGGTATCGGCAGTGTGCAACCATGGGGATTGTGTAAATATCAAAACAAAAGGTCAATGTGTGTGATTGGAGCTCCTGCCAAATAGGATGGATTCCCTGCATGTTAACTGGGCACATACCTAAACTGAACTATTACAATTATATGACTGAATACAATATTTTATAAAGGAAAACGTTATACTTGTAGCTTTTGAAATGAAAATGAATTTTAATTTTAAAAAAATGAAATTAAATAGTTACAAATGATGAAGGTGAAGGTGAAAGTGAAGATGAAGAAGAAGGTGAAGCTGATGTTTTATGTGTTTGATTTTCTTGACTTAAAAAGATTTCTTTGTGCAGACAAATATTTTTTTTTTACATTTAGCTCAACAATAAAAAGTCCTTCTCATATCGCCTCTCTTCTTTCATTTTTAACAAGAGTAGCTCAGGCTCAAAACCAGGTGATACGGCCAGTCTTCCCCCTGAAGGCACAGTGTTTTACAGAAGCATCCAATCACTGAGCACTTGTAACTGGCTATTTCCTAAAAGAAAGATATCGAAGGGCCCTTTCTGCCCCATCAGCAGGATCACTGTTATAACAATCTCTAGCTTATAAAGAAGCCCTTTACAGATTCAAAAGGTGCACACTTGTTTTCAGTTTGAGAGGCATACAAATACTTACCATTATATTAATATGGAACATTTCTGACCATGTATGACCTATTGCCCTATTTGTGTTTATACTTGTCAGTGAGCTGTGGAAAGTCACAGTCGGACATTTTGAATCTACAGTACACTTCCCGCATCTCTCTGTTTTTATTAGCAGCAGAAATAGTATAATCCCCTGGAGCTTGATTGTGTTAAAAAAAAAGCTATTGTTAGCAAAAGAAAAAGTTTGGTGTCCCCACCCAACATGTCACGATTCATAGATTTATCATTAAACCACATGTAGCTAAATGTACCTATAATTTTGTATTTCTTTACTAGTAATAGACAATTGAGCCCCTTTAAAATAACATTTTAGACGTTATCAATGGTCCGTAGTTTTACCACCCATAGTTCCCTCTTGCCCTCGGACTTTATATCTGCCTCTCTTCTTTCTGCTCGGCTGGGTACAGGCAGCAGCAGAGGGCAGGCTCAGACACATTCTCCCTCCTGCCCCACTCACACTGAGAGAGCCCCAGACCTGCCATCTCACAAGGCCCCTCTGTTGGACACCACAGTCACCCAGTGCACACACTGACCAATGTGTACAGAACATGCCACGCACACACGCTAAACTACTGCTTTGGAAATTCACCAGAATGCCAGGCTAATGTACAGATGAATTATCGGGTAAAGTCTTTATGAATACACAATGTTGATCAACACAAAATTGTGTTAGTTACTTAGACCCCTTTACATGTGGGTTAATCTACTTGACTACTAAACCAACTGGCTCAGCTCCACTCGTTCAGCCATATTCACATAGCTTCACCATGGAGCGTAGTGGGACTGACATGGCCGTTGCTTGCTCTCATGTTATAGGTTCTAGGTCTGTGAATAATTCCGTGCCGCCATTTGTATCCTGTACTAAGAGTAGATGCTTTAGCCATGGTACATCTGTAAAGACGGTCAACCGTTCTCTGGCTCGCTGATTCAAAAGTCTTTCCATATATACTTTCAAAGCTAATTCCAGTACACTGCACTCTCTCACTGTTCATCCACCCAACACTCATGTCGTCATCCTTGGCCCCGTCATCCTCACCGCCCTATGGCAATCTGCAGCAGAAGTCCCTGTACATCTGCTCAACATGGCACTATGACCAAGTGACTAGATTTTGAGGTCAACACAAATTCAGCCCTGATAACAAATCTAATAGAAGTTACAATAATATTTAGCTGTATGTATTTTATAACATAACTTATATATTCAACTGTCCTCACAAGAAAATCTATCTATCTGCTTTTCAATAGTAATTATTATTTATCAATAATGGTTTGCTTCAGTTGGCAACATATTATTATTATTTTTTTTTTAATCAAATATTTAATATATATATAATACTTTGTGTACAGAAATTGTTAATACTGTGCCTCGTATAAAAAACCCTGTAAAAAAACAATGAAAATTAAAGATAAATATATATTTATATATATATAAAAATTTTAATGACGTTTTTATTACTTTTTTATTTTAACATCACTGGTCTACTTTTTAAACTGCTGATAGGACAAAATGTTGAATTGCGTGCATTATCATATTTTTACAATGTATAAAATTGGGAGGGGAGGGGGCGACTAAGTAACTAACTAAACTAAATGATTTATTAGTTCATATGTAAAAGTCCCCATGAATAACACAGCGTGGTTTTGCCTACATCAGCCACTTCCATTTGTACAATGACTTGCTTTTATATTGCAAATTGCGCGTCTCTTTAGCCCGGTTTCCTCTCTGAATGCTGAATGTAATTGCCACCATAGGATCACTAATGGCGTCTTTTGTCACTGCGATTGTGACCTTAAGTACATTTGCCCAGTGATTTGCTCGTGAATTTATGCATAGGAGCTCCTGAAGTTAACTTTTACGCACTGTTATGTGAGGGCGCCATTGTGAGTGCAGAGTGGAGCTCGGGCCACACAGGCTGCTGCGCTCAGCTCATAAATAACGCCTGGCACATGAAGGCCTGCTGCCCAGACCAAATGGACACATGGCCCCGAGAATAATAGAAATAGACCACGAAGACAGTCCTTATAGGCTATATAATTCTTCATAACATTAAATATCAAACATTAGTTACGCATGAACTTTTGTAAGATTGATAGAATACACATACATGTAAATAAATGAACAATGTAATAAATGCAGCTAAATTAAACGTGTTCAGACGTTTTATGTCACAAGAATATAGGTCAACACAGGATCTAACTTTAATAATTGGGAGAAAAAGCGTGGAGATCAATAGAATAAACTCCCCGGGCAAACGGTACAGAGTTGCCAACTGCGAAACCCAGGCACAGAGAACAACTTCACAGATAAATAAAAATGGGATCAGTATAGAGTACATTGGGAATCCCTAACAATATTTCTCAGTTTAAGACGGAAACTTTAACAGTCGATCAGTTTCAGCTGTAGACCTATACCAAACCGGACCGAGCCATTAATTTGCGCTCAAACCCCAAAGCAGATAAAGCTATCTGAAAAGTATTCAACTTTCAAGTAACTTTTTAAATAAATATATCATTATCATTACAGCACGTGACTTGATTCATCTGAGTTAATGCTAATCAAGTATTTTCTATTTATCTTCGAGTCGTTTACACTTACTGCCGCTCAGCTACGCGCCACTGTCATCGGCTCAATTTGTCTCCTGCCACTGCCACCAGCTGCAAGTTCAAGGCCTCTGAGCACTCTGGGAATATTGTGCCTTTGTGCCTCTGTATAAACATTTATAAAGTAGGTAGGCTATATAAAATCAGGAAAAACCAACATCTAACCCTATACAAACATATTACAAAAGAATACTTGATAACTGTATGAGCACTTGGGGGGTATACGTCAAACATTACACAAAGCATGTGTGTGTACATTGGGTTGAATGCAGCCATGACCAAAACCGTGCACAGAGTGGGGCATAAATTATTCAGAAGTAAAAGCATATACTGTGACATGGCAAAGCGTCTTCAAAGCTTCCATAAAGGCAGTTTGTCTATAGTCACACACAGATGAAATACAAAAACAGTGACTATAGACAGTTCTTCCCGGTGCCATCTATAAACCAAGTCGGGACACATCAGGCACATTAAAGGCCGAGGTCAACGCTTTGTGTAGTTTTGTAAAAAAATAAAAAATAATAATAATAATAATAATACAATAATCTGGAAAAGCCCTCCTTTCTAAATGTACCTCCATTTCGCCAGACAGACCAGAGTTAGAATTCTCGAGTCTGCGCACACACGTCACACAAAACATCATATTTACGCACCGAATGTGTTTGTCTGGCTTGACGGGGCCAGAGCCTATATGTCCAAAAGAAGAAAATGATTTCAGCTCAATTTTGCCTAGAGTTTAGCTTGGTTATGGAAAAACTACATGAATCCCCCACTGTACATTATAAGCGGCCACATTTAGGTGGTCCTGAAAGTGGGTAAAAAGAGCCAAACTGTAATTGTCGCGCTGTTATCCAAAGATAAGACAACATAACACGTTTGATAAGATATAGTTTGAACTTCCAGGCCCGGTGTGAGTTTAACACATTACAGGCTGGACAGAGGAAGCCACAGTGGTCAGAGAGAAAACTGTTGATTTTAGGACTTGACAATGCAAAGAGTAGTTCTTCTCTGTCAGCGAGTAAAAGCTGAGAAGTTGACCGCCACTTTGCTAAACATATGAAAACAATATCGATATGTAAGTATATAAGACATGTCTTCCTTTTAATTACGGGAGAGAACAAGAAGCATTTCCCACAGCGCAGACTCCATTTTGGACGGCAAAGAGTTTCACTGAATTTCTCTGAGATTTGACGTTGGGAGTTAAGATGAGGTCCTCCATGAAATAAAAACGGTTTCTTTTGTTAAAAACTACAATACTCACAACTCGCACAACCAGAGGATTGGGGGAAACAGAAGAGAAATAGTTCTGGGCCAGTGGCACATCGTCCTACTTCTTTTGGCATCACGCTCCGGGACTAGACACAGAGCATAAAGGCCCCCCTTACCCCCTCACTCGTATTAGTTGATACTGAAGAAATACACGGTCAGTAAATCACCAGTGACCAGTCAACTTCAAAAACAGACTCGAGGTACAGGCGGCATCTCACTAAAAGTTCTGTGTAGTTTCATTTAAATAAACTGGATTATTATTCATATAACAGCATAATTATATGTGAAATGTGTAGATGTATATTTATTTAAAAGTATTTTATTGATAATTGTATTGGAACAATAATGCTGTCGTTGAGAATAAACTCGTACTTTTCAGTCTGTCATGTTAAAGCAGCCACACAGTCCAAAGACTAAACACACAAGGCCGACCCGTAAGGCTCGTGCGCGTAAGGGGCTGGGGTCGAGACTCCCTGATGAGTCCCGAACAGTGTTCGACTAATTTCCCCCTAAGTGTCAGAGACACGGTGATGTGGTAGTCAGCAGTGGGAAGGAATACACAAGTCCAATTGAAATGTATGAGCTTTGTTTTGACGCGCATTGTGTATTGAGATATACAGCGCGCCTCAGTGCGTAAAGCTTTTAATGCAATTATTGAAACTAAAGCGATAGCATACAGAATTGCGTCTGTTAAATGATAGTGAGGGTTTAATGTGCGCCACGTCTCATGTGTTGCTCGTGTATAGTATGTAAATAAAAAAATAAGTATCTTACCTTCTACAGCGGACACAGCGGGCAGCAAGAAGCTGCATAAAAGCAGAAAGTAATCCATTGTCATAAAGCGAGCCGCTCGGACATGTAAAGAGAGCCAGGACATCGAGAGAAGGGAATACAATCCTTAAAATGATCCGTTTCCCGAAACAGCGCACGAGTCCTGCCCGAGTCCCGCTCGTGTGTCCCACCACTGTGTCAGGCTCCAAGCGCCAGCCCCATTCACCTCGGTGTCAGTGTCCCAGGTGAAAATATAACCCGACAGCGTGAATACAACCAGCCCCTCAGCTTTTCTCACTGCGCTCCAATGTGTCCGTTTAAAAGCATTGAATTGTATGTTCGTCAAATGGAGGGCTCCCAGTCCCTTTCACGCAGATGTAGTCCAGACTGTGGTTACCATCCAGTAGAATATTCCCACTAATACCTCTGTGAGAAAGGTCCGTAGAGTTAGTGGTCAGAGCAGGCGCAGAGACAGCCGCGTAAAGACCATAATGTAGTCCATATCAAGTTATTCCAGAAACGCAACAATCGAGCCACGCGTGGTTCGGATAGTATAGTTTTTAGTGTGGATAGAGGTTATTCCCTGAGCAAATGAGTCCTAAGTGTGGCTCTTCCTTTGCTGCTGGAGAACCGCCCGCCTCGCTCGGTGTGGTGCGTTGGAATGAAGCACACGGCGGCGCAGCAAGAAGCGACGAAAGGAGAGGAAAGAGAGAGAGAGAGCGCGGGGGCATGTGGAGGAGGGGTTAGCCTCAGCAGCTGCTATGCAAAACATCCACCTTGACTGTCATTTATGCTCATGCTTCAAGTTTAAAATAAAACAGTTGTAATATATTTATATGAGGCGTTGATCAAGACATTAGCTGTGTGGCATTTCGGTGAGGTTTGGTCTGTTTCAAACGCATTATTCATTTTTAGTTGCGGTAAAACAGGAATCACATAGAGAATATTTTTTTATTTGAGTATTATTTTCCAAAGTTGCAAGAAATATTCCCTACACTGAGACTGTGGCTGGAGGTTTTCATTTAGAATCCTTCTGTTCTGCTCTCACGGTCCTTCTCTAGTTGAGCTCGTCCAGTGCAGTGATGGACACACAGCGCCTCCTTGCGGATCACGTCTAATCCAAAGAGCCAGAAGACGGGCTTTTTTGTCGTTATGTATGTTTCATTGATTATCGTGCGTTTCCTGACTTTCCCCGGGATAGGCAAATGTGAAAATAGATCGAGACGTGCGCAAACGTGTGGTTCAAAAGTAGACCGTTTAATGTTGTAGCCTTGTTGTTTTACTTTTTATAGTTAAACACGTGCTTATTTGTCTATTTAGTGAGAAATAGACCTGCGTTATAAAGCTTCAAATTCCCTAAAAAGCATTTGTAACGCTTGGGCAGAACCAAATGGAAATGGACAGATACTGTGTATTTGAAGTTTTATGGCTATTGACTTGTAGTGGTCATTTCCTCTTCCTTGGATTACTTAAGCAGCGGACATCTGTCACGACACCCGTGTTCACCCATCGTTGGGTTACCATTCAGAAATATATTCATGTGAGCTGACTAAGTATCAGGAATTTAACCAATAAACTTTCATAAGTAGATTTACATATGTTTATCAGTTTTCTTTACAAATGCACAACATTAGTTTATTTGACAGATTTAACATTTTGCTAATATTTAGAGAATCGGTGGGAAACGATATTCTTACCTCAGTGAGTCTAACGAATAATAAATGACTTTCTTGTTACACCCTTTTCAGTTAGGCCTGTGCATTGGAATCTCCTGCTGTCTGAGCAAAATATATTTTTGGCAAATATTGAGGTTTTCAACATTATGGAAGAGGCCACACACTGTAAAATGGAACGTGTTAAAAGTTCCGAAACTGTGAGGTCATTTCCTGTGTGCGTGTACACCTGTGTCAGGTGTGACTGTGCCACTGTCCTGCTGATGGCTCACAGTAAAACTTTAGGACATGGTCATTTCCTCAGTGAGACAGTCACAGTCTTTCCACAGACGTCTATTATAAACATTTGTTGCTCACAAAATGTTATTTCTTTATTTATTTCAAACAAAAAAGGTGTTTTCAAAATTTTGTGTGCAAACATTTTTCTTGTAAAAAATAAATACAAATAAAATAATAATTAATTAAAAGCAGGCTTCATTATTACTAATACACATACATGAACTGTATTACAAGAACTTTGACAACTTTGACCATATGTATAATGAAAATTATTGCATATACAAAAACTGTTTTTTTTTTTTTAAATAATTTTTAATTAAATAAATTAAGCCTAAAATAAATACATGAAATCATACAGGTTTAAATACAAAATGAACACAGACACAGAAAAACACCATGACTGAAACATCAACATGAATTAAACAGTGTGGCCGTGTTTTATGGTTGGGTTTTTACAAAAGCCATTGAGCAGGTTTATTTTTCTACCCTGTTGTTTTATAGTGCCAGTCATTTGGGCCCAGTGTGACTGTTGAAGGGTTCCTTGTCTATGAATGGCAGCAGTAAAACCGTACACAGCCATGTTGAAATGACTGGATTTGGGATCGCGTTACATTCAGAATGTTGAATTATTTTCCAATGGATTTTATTATTATTATTATTATTATTATTATTATTATTATTATTATTATTATTATTTTATTACATCATTATTATTATTGTGACAATGACCAGTACTCCTTCAGTCTTCAGTTCTTGTACCTGTTATGCACATTTTATCCCAAAGCACTTTTCGATCTGTTTTGGATTTCACTTTTGATCCCAATGCAACCTAAAATAAACACATAAAAATCCCAAACAAAGAGAAGACTAAGCAGCGTTCATGAGAATGTCCCAGCGGCACATGGCCCACGTTAAAAACTTAATAAGTAAAGTGGCAGACATTTTACTGCCCCATGGAAATTTCTCAAACTTATACGTACCTTCTGAGACCCAGCCAGGCCTTTGCTAACCTCATTCATCTTTTGTTCAAGTTATTTTTGCCAAGACCATGCTGTTCCAAAAAAAACGAAATACTTTTACTTAAAAAAATTAAAGAAAAATACAACATAAATAAATGACTCAACTTTTCAATGTTCAACCATGCACCGTCGAGGTAGATTTTCTGTGTATGTTTGAATATATGGATGAATTCAATCTATTATAGAAACGTTTCAACTTTAGAATCTCCAACATAATTCAAGTGTAGTGTCAATAAAACAAAATGATCACTATAACCCTTGTAGAAGACACTCTCGAGAAACCCTGTTGTTATGGATGTGCTCTAACAGCAGAACTAATGCGAACTGAATGTGTAGAAGATTGCTTTACTTGGACAATATTCAGTGAGCGCTAAGCGGCCGGTCATGTTGGAGTCTTGGGCTTGTTTTGGTGGGTTCCAGACACAGACCACTGCTGGGGCTGTAGTGGAGGGTGGCTCTGGAGAATCTCACAGCAGTTTAAAGATGGTTTCCAGGCAGAGGGAGGTGTGTGACTGTGTGGGAGAAGTTTTGTAGAGGGCTGGTGCCGGGGGAGCCCTAATCCTGCAGGCATTCACCATGTAGACCCAGCATTTAGCACAGGATCACAAAAAAGGCTGAGAATTTTAATGGAAGGGACATTTTGGGAGATATACATAGTAAATAAAAAGTACGGCACACTGGTTTTTACTGGAAATATATCACCGTAATACGTCTGTTCAGTTATGGGACCTAACCTAACCTATATGTGCGTTTTTATTAATTAATATTATTATTATTTGAAAAATTGTATTTTTTTACAGCTGTCACGAGTCCACTGATATCTATCTGAGCTTTTAGGGTCAGAAAAAGTTTGTTGAAATGGGGACATTCTTTATTTCTGTGTTGAATAAATGATTGTCAGCCCTCATAAAACACACATGAGATCAACCAAGCAGTTATTATTATCTCTAGTTCATTTGTTAGTTGTTGTTGGTTGTGCTTATTGTCGTCAATAACAGTTTTAAATATATTGCTTTCAAAATTATCACAGAATACCCTATGGCCTATTTACCACAAACCTAGCCTTTAGCATAGAATCTCAAACCCAACAGCCCCACCCCACTCTCCCACAAACACCCAACTTTCTATTTCTTCCCTGGAGCTCGGTTCTCTTCCTGTAACCCTACACCCCTTCTCACTGCTTCATTACCACCACTAAACCTCTTCGCCTCCGTCACAGGCCGCTACTGTCTGTCTCTGTCCGGTGTTGATCTATCACCATTCAGCGCCTACTTTAACCGGAAAAAAAAAACCTGAATGTCAGCTTTGAGCGTGTATTTATGAGTCAGCCTAACGTCACCACGACCTGACGGAGACGGCACAGACGGGCGTTGGAGCAGACAGGCAGTCATCGATAGTAACACTCATACAAGGAGCAGACAACCTGTGACAACAACGCTACACCGAGTGGACATTAATGTGAAGTAATGGCCTTTCAGTACATCAGAATATATATATGGTGGGAAGTGAGGTCTTTCAGTTTGAACTGATGGAATGACATCATCCTATGAAGCAAACCAGTGTCTATTTGAGAAGGTTTGATCCAGATTGAAGAAAAAAGACATTGGCCATGATTTTAACACATATAATATGATTCAATTATTGGATTTTTTTCAGTCTCTGCTTATCTACATTAAAATACAGACAGTACAGTACAGACCAAAAGTTTGGACACACCTTCTCATTCAATGAGTTTCCTTTCTTTTCATGACTATTGACATTGTAGATTCACACTGAAGGCATCAAAACTATGAATTAACACATG
>JAVQKC010141207.1:0-17803 GCA_036025475.1 Philypnodon macrostomus
CCAATTTCAATTAGAAATGGCCGACTTCCTGTTTGTTGTAGAGTGGGGTCATAATAATATTTTATGTTGGGTACACTGTGGAGAATCACTGTACCAAGTTTCATTGCTCTCTGCCAAAGTAAGTGTGTCCAGGGTCCATAGGGGTCCTAAACATGGGGGCGCAATAGAGGCATTCTTTATTTGACCTCTGTAATGTGCCTATGTACATGAAGTATACAATAGCCCGCCCCCTCCAAAAAGTCAAATAGTCCCTTCCCATGTTTGTCATGGTTTGGGGGCAAGGTCTCCTAATTGCTCGTTAACAATATTAAAACCCTTAGAAATCACACATGTCTGATTAAGATGCCCCTTGGTGACAGCAGACGTATGAGGCAGACGTATGGGGCCGTTTCACCGATATACACTTTGCTGTCGGGGACGACAGCACAGGCTTAGTTAACTTCATGAATAAGGGTTAGCCTTACAGATGATTGTATATATTGTTGTAACTAGTCTGTACCACACTGTCCTTCACCCTTTGACAGATAGTTTTGTATGAACGCACAACTGTGGTGATGTGAAAGAGAACTGTAATGTTTTCAGCCAATAGCAGTTTGTTGATTTTCACATGCGCAAATAATATAGATCAGCAGGACAGGTCTAGACAGACACTGTGGCAGTCTAACCACTAGAGGGGGCTACATATCTACAAATGATTGTGCTTTAGGGGGTTAGATACATAACAATTCACTTAAAACACGCTTTAGATTTGCATTGGTTTCTTTTAGTTAGTAGCAAAAAGGTAGGGATATTTGACTTTTTTAGAATAAGAAAAAATGCAATATTACCTACAAATTATTACATATAGTTCTAGATACATACCCTACTTAACATGTAGTAATGTGATGATGGCATTAACATTTTTGCAAAATTTTACCTAAATTAAGTAATAGTTATGGTGTAAGGTAGCACAGCCTTCAGCCTTCAGTTCAGTTGGTTCCTGGCTGACACATGATTAGCTCTTTGTGTCGCCCTGCAATTAAGTCACAGTTGAACCCCACTTCAGGCCCAAAGTAGCCAGGTCGGACTCAGCATGATTCAGAGCAATTGTTCCTCGTGTCATTCCTGACATTCCCTGAAAATTTCATCCAACTCCGTTCTGTAGTTTTGGAGAAATAACAATACCATTCTTTAAAAAATTCCTGGATCCAAACGGTGATCCGGATCACTCCCAGAATCAAATCAACGTTTCCTGACCTGCCCTGAAAATCATATCTAAATCCAAGCAGTAGTTTTTGAGTAAAGTTGCTTACAGACAGACAGATGGACAGATGCTACCAAAAACAAGAGCCTACAAAGACTATACTTTAATATTTGCTATCTAATGTTCAATAGAGTTCCATAAATCAAAGAGACGTGTACACTGTTTTATCATTTAGGATTAGTCTTGCTCTATGCTCAGTGCTGTGCTCAGTGTGTAAATGTCTGCATGGAGAGGAGATAATTCTTGAATAAATACAATGCGCTGCCATCCAAACATGCATTCACTTGTGTCAGGTTCATGTGAAGAAATATGTGCCCTGTTTTACACATTAATGAAATGATCTAGAAAATGCTGAACAATCCAAAGTGGAAGTCACTGTGTCTAGGGCTAATAACGGAAAAGTCAGCCTCAAGAAAAAACATTCCACACAAATAAGTGGCCACCAACAGCCAACATGGACTCAATGGAATGAACTAAAGGAATGTGCTCACTCCCCAGTGCCTGCTGTAAATGATGCAAGTCCACACCATTTTCCTAATACAGATAACTCTAATTAAGACTTCTACTGCCAGTGAGCGCAACACATCAGTCTTCTAACTTCACATTATTTATTGTGACCTGAAAGCAGCACTTCTTATCTTATATCAACACATTTGCTCAAGCCTTTTTAGTAATACCTCCTACAGAATACTGAACCAATGCTTTGTATTTGTGCAAATGTCCTATTATCCCATCAATCACCAACAATTATGATCTAAAGTGTAAAACACCAAACATATCACCACAATCAATAACACATTTATATATAGGTAGATAAAGTGTCTTGCCCTAGTACACAATGTGAGAATGACGCAAGCATTGACACCAACAAATCTACAAGCATGTATGAGAGAGAATAATTGTTGAATATAAAATTTACTTCCATCTGTGAGCCTGTGTATAGCTCATAATACCCAGAACTCTCCCCTGGCACACAATAAGATCACCATATCAGTTTGTCCTCCTGACTCCCTGTTAATGAAGTGGTTAATTACCTTCTCTTTAGTGCGAGAGGTCAGGGGTACGATTTCCCCTGGAGTTGCAGCTTGCCAAAGTACCCAAAGTGAAAATTGGCTATGGCAAGGCTTTGTTTATTTCTTTTACAGAGTTGTGTAAAGTCTTGACACACATGGAGAGTGCAACAGTGCGTGAGGCGTGCTGTTGATCTGGGATGGGATATTAAAATGGGTTAGCACATACCTACACAGCACTGTAGGGAGCTCTATGTACATTAACACTGTTACACACCTGATATGATCACAACCACGGGGTCACAGAGAGGACACCACTTAGTTAAAATATATATATATATACTCCATCTTATGCCCTAAGTAGCTGGATACAAATCCACACATCTATTTAGAAATAATTTATTGATCATTTAATCATTATGTCACATAAACAAAGTTATGGCCCACATGTATTAATGTGATGCAAAGATGATAACTGATGACAATTCATATTTCATACACACTATTTCAAAGTGCTTCACAGAAATAAGTACAAAGTACAATATATAAATAAAATAAAAAGAAGAGAACAGATGGAACACCTCCAATTATCATATGCTAACCATTTTAAATCTAACATCAGGCTTCAGACAGATTTTAGCAAATTTTTTCACTGTGTTTAGTCCTGACTTGGCCTGTGCCTGATGTTCTCAGGGTCCGAGATGGTTCATATGGGACCAACATGTCACAGATGTACTTCGGTGCTAAGCCATGGAGAGACTTATACACAAGCAGAGCTGTTTTAAAGTCTATTCTCTGAGTGACAGAAGCCAGTGCAGAGACTTGAGGATAGGACTAATTTGTCCTTGACAGTGGCTGATGGACAGTAGATGACTGTGAGGTTACCATAGGACACCAGCAGAGGCCAGCTTTACTCAGCTGCACACGGCTGGACACAAAGACCTGGAAATCTTACAGAGGCCGAGGTGACACCACATGAAAATAATCTGTATCACATCTGCTTCTGCCCCAACCACATGAGACCACCTCAGGAGCAACTCAAGACCAACTCAAGACCAACTGAAAACCAACACAAGACCAACTCAAGACCACCTCAAGACCACCTCAAGACCACCTCAAGACCACCTCAGGACCAACTCAGGAGCCACCTCAAGACCACCTCAAGACCAACTCAGGACCCCCTAAAGACCAACTCAAGACCAACTGAAAACCAACTCAAGACCAATTCAAGGCCAACTCAGGACCACCTCAAAACCAACTCAAGACCAACTGAAAACCAACTCAAGACCAACTCAGGACCAACTCAAGACTACCTCAAAACCAACTCAAGACCAACTCAGGACCACCTCAAGACTGCCTCAAGACCACCTCAAGACCAACTCAGAACCACCTCAAGACTTCCTCGAGACCACCTCAAGACCAACTCAGGACCACCTCAAGACCACCTCAAGACCAACTCAGGACCACCTCAAGACCAACTCAAGACCAACTGAAAAACCTACTCAAGAACAACTCAAGACCAACTGAACGCTAACTCAGCACCTACTCAGGACCACCTCAAGACCAACTGAAGACACCTGAAAACTAACTCAGGACCAACTCAGGACCACCTTAAGACCAACTGATATAATGGAATCACTTCGGTGCGCGTGCGTTTCCGCGTCCACAGATCCTAGCTGTGAACGCGATAACTCAAAAAATCAGTTTCAACATTTGCACTGTATCGATTTGGGTTTTCAGGCTCAAACCTGAAATTCCTAATTACCCCCTGGCCCTGAACACATCTGACCAATATGATGGCAGTTACCTCTTAGCGCCCCCTATAGACTGAAAGAAGAATGTAGTTTTAGGGAATTTTTCAAAATTTGGCAAAAACATTCTTCACAATCAAATAAACCCTTCCCATGTTTGTCATGGTTTGGGGGCAAGGTCTCTTAATTGCTCGTTAACAATATTAAAACCCTTAGAAATCACACAATGTCTGATTAAGGTGCCCCTTGGTGACAGTTGTAGCAGACGTATGGGGCCGTTTCGCTGGGGACGACAGCACAGGCCTAGTTTTGACCAGAGGTCCCTATCAGCGTCTTGCCCAAGGACACGACAACAGTGAACTAGTTAGAGTGGGAATCAAACCTCCAACCCTGCTCTAACACTGAGCTACTGACTGTAATAGAGGTTTTTCTAGAATTATCTTCTTAAACACATCATTCAACCACGACCACAGGAGACATGTAAATGACCGTAAATACAAACATGAATAAGATGTCTGCTGCTGTCTGAGACCAATTTAAGTAGAAGAGTAGAAATTATTTATCTACCCTGTAGGGGACACTATAACTCAACTGAATACTCAAGGCTGTAGTCATGGAAAGGTACAGTATTGTTATTATTTATTTCAGCATTTCTGATGTATGTGGTCCGTAATGTATTATTGTCAAACTCAAATTGACGATTACTGTTATTACTCAAATATAGTATGTAATATGTGATCTGAATCAAACCTAAGTCCACCATATCAGACAATCCTAAAAATAATGTAATTTCATTTCTTCAGTCTGCACAAAAAAGTAAAAAAAAGAATGTGGTCTGTTAAGTATCTAGTGTGACTAAAAGTATAGTATTACCCTCATTACCTATGTCCCTGTTTAATGGGGACAGTCCCAGTTTTCAGTCTCCTTGTCTCATGTTTTTTTTTTTTGTTTTTTTTTTACAAACCATGTCCCAGTTGTCCCATTTTGACCAAAAGCAACACATAACACACTCAAAAAAATTTGCTAAGAATGTTACAATCCCAGCTGTTACAAAATTCCATTTATTTACCATGTATTTTTTATATTTGCCAACATGTTCAGATCTCATGCTTTATGGACTTTGAATTTCATGAGCGATTGTAAAGATTGCTGAAGCTTTTTTATCGCTTAGTTCAAATGCACCATGTTTTGAGAACAAAATATTTGTGTCTCAGTTTCTTGGTCTAGAAATTTGGACCCTAACATTGCTGTACATTTTATTATTGGATTGATTGAAGATCTAACATGCCATTGTATTATCAACTACAGTCAACCCCTTCATAAGACCATGCCTGTGTATATAACTGCGTTTAATGAAGTGTGTTTGTGTGTGATGCTGTAATGCTCTGAGCCTGAGGGAGGCATACTAACACAATAACACACAGGTGTATTCATAAAACAATCTCACAGCAGGAGGACTTTATAGGAACACTAAAGACTGCACTCTCCAGGTTTACTGCCATCCTACAAACAACAGGTGTGTACCGAGATGGGGGTCTTCTCACTTACACACAGACACAGACACACGCACACCCAAACGCACACACACCCACACGCACACACACATACACACACACACACGCACGCACACATACACACACACACACATACTGTGGTGTTTCACTCTACAAGTATTAACCAACCAGAATCAGAACCATCAAAGTTTTGTTCTAAAATGAGCTGATGTGATACAATGAATCACAATAATATGCTCCAAGCTAAATTTATATTAACACAAAAGTGGGTTAAATGAAAGTTGAATATTGTAATTTTCAAGCAAATAAAGCCTATATGTTATTATTATAATTAAGTGAAATACTGAAACACTGTAGAAACAGTGGGCAGGGTGGGAGAGTGGTTATTGGTTGATTTGATAAGGACATCACATATACTGTACATTGGTCAACCTGATGTATTGCTTATAATTCATTTAGAAACATTAGAACATAATATATTGACATTGTTGTGTGAATGCTTCTGTCCTGACTTCAGCCAGTGTTTCAAACCTCTGTTAAAGATTTAAGATTCAAGATTCAAGATTCAAAGTGTTTATTGTCATATGCACAGTAGGAAACATATTTCCCTGCACAATGAAATTCTTACTTTGCTGCCCGGACTGGATGCCAACAATAAAATAGTAGAAAATAAAGATCAGCATGCAAGAAGAAGATTAAAGATGTTTATGTCAGTATAGTTTCAGGTCCACAGAGTTAGTGCACTCGCCTCTCAGCAAGGTTCAATCCTCAGACCACCCAACTACAATCTCTCTGGGTGGAGTCTGTATGTCCTCCCCATGTTACTGTGGGTTTTCTTTTTTTTTAATGTATTTCTTGTTGAAAATATTTTTGCATATATTTGTGCTATTTGCAAAATATTTGTCTCACTTATAGTCAAATAATCTATTTTGGACAGTTTATTTTTGTATTTATTTTTTGATTGATTTTTTTTTGTTGGATACTTCCCCCCACCATCCAAAGACTTACATGGGTCAGTCTAAATTGTTGCTAGTGAATGAATATGAGAGTGAATGGTTGTTTGTCTCAGCGTCAGCCCTGTGACTGGCCATTGTGCAGGGTGTAACCCTCCAAGACCAATAGTTACTGTATTCTTTTTCTCTTTTGTGTTTATTTTTTTATGAGCAGCACCAGTGATGATATCTCCTTTCATAATCGTTTTAAGGTACATTGGCTTAGCATCAGCTCTGTTGACTTTTTTTTTAACAGAAACTCAAACAAAACATGTGAGGTGCTGCCTGTGTCAGAACTGCCCCAGGATCAGAACAAATCAAACAAAGTCATCATCTTATGTTTACATCTCACACACATACATGACACAAGGGCCACACTGAACAATCTTATCGCAGTCAAATATATCAATTGTACAACATGAAGCAGCAGCTGGACTCTTTGTGAAGGGGTCAGCGTAGATGTGTAAGAATTAAACTTACCCTAAACCAACTACAGTTGATGAAGAACGTCTTCTGCATTTTGATTAAATGTTATAATATAACTGACTTTAAGGAGTAGATTTTCTTTGTTTCCAGGAGAGAACTGCCCTGTTAAAGGACCAAACTGAACAAAAACCTGTAGTGTCTCACCTTAATATCTCAAAGGCATAATGAAACTGTAAATGGTGGTGTGTTTTTCTCAGTTATTCTCAAGTTATTCACTTCAGATTAGGGAAGGCAGGTGACATGGGGTCTTTCCTTAAAGCTGTATTCTGTAAGTTTCCTAAAATGAACTAAATGTTAAAAAATAAAAAATGCTTAAAATGGCCTCTCTGATCCTGTTCTATGAGTTAGTATTTAATTTGTCTGTAGAAGCCAGGGGAGGGACTTAGGTAAACTCCCCTACTATTGGTCAAAGTGGTATCCCACAAACTCTGATTTGATGTTGCTGTAGAGTCATGAAATGTCATAATTTTGACAGGTTACCTGTTTTACATCATAGAATAGGTTAAGATAGATTAGATAGATTTAGCCAGTTATTCACTTTCTTTTTCAAGACAAAACATCCAGAAAACATACACAGGTCTTTGGACAGTGGAAGGAAGTCGGAGTAGTACCTACGCTACAGTAAAACTGTAGTGAAACATGTAAGAGACTTTTTCACACATGGTCCTGTCATGTATGTTTTTGGACAGAACATGATTTAGTTATATTTATATATATTTAATTATCTTGGTTAACAGGTGTCATATATTCCTCCATTTCCTTCATTTAAACTAAACAGAGCCGCAGTAGCTCGCTGTCGGAAGCTCACATACAGTGGCTCAGAGAAAGAATTTCTTGTCAAAACAGAAGGATTTGAAGAAGGAAACTTCAGTGTGTTCTGTAAGTATCTGGCCCGCAGCAGTGGAGCTAAAACAGGCCTCAGCTCCTCTGGATATACATTTTCAAAAAAGTGCAGAAAGTATACAGTTACGTCTTATTGAAAGGCAAAGGAAGTGCAACAGAAAGCACTCGGAGCGCGCAGACCTCTGCCAAGGCAGCTCATTTCCATGGTTCACTCCCAAAATGTAATAAATTGTGTAATTTCTGATCTTCCCTGAAATTTCATTCAAATCGGTGCAGTACTTGTTTAGTTGTTAACATATGCCAGTATTTCTAAAAATCCTGGGTCCAAAATTCCCCAAAATCTAATCAATTGTTCTTTGTGACATTTCTGCTCTTCCCTGAAAATGTCATCCAAATCTGTCCAGTAGATTCTGTGTAAAGTTTCTTACAGAAAGACAGACTGACAAAAAGCTACTGAAAACATTACATCCTTGACGGAGGTAAAGATGGGAGAAAGAATTGAATACTGTCGTATCATGTGAACAGTGAGACAATATGTGTGAGATTCCTCTTGAGCCAGTTGGCGAGAACTTAGTTGGACAAATTGAGTATGGTTCTTCGTAACGTCCTGTATAAACATTTTTTGAAAGATGTTGGGATAAAAATAGAACAGATTTTGGGTTTTACATTACAACAACCCACTTTGTTACCATAGGAGATCTTCTTGATGAATTGACCTGGATTCAACTTGAACCACTGATGCTGGAGGACTGGTTGGAAATTGTTGATGAAACTTCATCAAACATTCATGAAAACATTTATGCTAAAGTTGCAGGCTAAACTTGACATAATGAGATGGGGAAATAGATGGGATTCTTTAAAAACAGTGAATGTGTGGTTTGTCTCAGTCCTGTGAAATGTTATATAAACTGATTTTCTGTTTCATACCTGTAATGTAATTATCGTTACTCTTTAAACTGTGACTATTATTTGTTCTATATGACAAAATGATAAATAACTAATAAAATAAAGAAAAAAGACCAAATAAAAAAGTGTACATCTACATTTTGGTCAGGACTAACCATACAGTGATACAGTATATGAAGAATATGAAGATGAAGTCATGACCAAGACAAGACCTGAACCAGACCACAAATGAACATCCTGTGGTGAAGATGTACTCAATTTATTTTAGTTTCCCAAAATATTTTTTTTAGTAAATGTAAAAAATCTATCTTACCCTGTTCTATGATGTAAATTGGGTAATCTGGCATAATTCATATTTTACTCTAGGCCCTCACTTTTTTAAGCAAACTTACAGACTACACCTTTAAGTAAAGGTACAGATACAGGGACCCCACAAATCCAGTATATAAATATATATTTAAAAAAAAAAAAAATCAAGTAAAAGAAAAATAGTCACTTTCAAATGTACTTAAAAGTAAAAAAAAGTTTTTAAGACCGATTACACAGCAATTTGATGTATGAGATGTGAGGAGTTTGATTTGAATACACAGTATGAAATTATATTTGAACCTGTTGGTGGCGCTGGTTTTCATAATTCTATTGTTTCTTACAGCTGTTTTGTGATGTGTTTAACATTTATATATTGTGTGTTTACAGTAAGGTCAGGGTAAAAACAAATGACTTCAAAATAAAACTCTTTGCAATTCACAGTGGGACAAAAATGCATTGGCGTAAACAATACAGATATTTGCTCCAAAATGTGGTGAAGTAAAAGTACTTGTTATATCGGAGAAATCTACACACAGTCTCCACAGTGTACCCAACATAAAATATTATTATGACCCCACCCTACAACACACAGGAAGTTGGCCATTTTGAATTGAAATTGTTAGGTCAGGTATATTTGACAGCCTCTAACTTAGGCTCAAACCTGAAATTCCTAATTACCCCCTGGCCCTGAACACATCTGACCAATATGATTGCAGTTACCTCTATAGCGCCCCCTATAGACTAAAAGAAGAATGTAGTTTTAGTGAATTTTACAAAATTTGGCAAAAACATTCTTCACAAACATCCAGACAAATCAAAAAAGTCAAATAGACCCTTCCCATTTGTCATGGTTTGAGGGCGGGGCCTCTTAATTGCTCGTTAACAATATTAAAATCCTTAGAAATCACACAATGTCTGATTAAGGTGCCCGTAGGTGACAGTTGTAGTAGACGTATGGGGCCGTTTTGCCGATATACACCAGGCCTAGTTAACTAATAAATGCCCTGAAGCACTTTAATTGAGCCATTAATCCTGCTGAGAATGAACAAAATCGCATGAATTTTAGCTCAGTGATCCGGGCTAGTGTAAAGTTAATGTACATAGGCACATTACAGAGGTCAAATAAAGACTGCCTCTATAGTGCCCTCATGTTTTTGACCCCTATGGGACTCTGGACACACTTACTTTGGCAGAGAGCAAAATTGGTACAGTGATTTTCCACAGTGTACCCAACATAAAATATTATTATGACCCCACCCTACAACAAACAGGAAGTCGGCCATTTTGGATTGAATATGGGAAGTCAGGTATCTTTGACAGCCTCTAACTGGCACATACTTTGCTCGATTAGGAACACATCTGACCAATATGATGGCAGTTACCTCTATAGCGCCCCCTATAGACCCCTAGAGACCAAGTTTCATTGCTCTCTGCCAAAGTAAGCTTGTCCAAGGTCCCATAGGGGTCATAAACATGGCCTATGTACATTAACTATACAATTGCCCGGATCACTGTGCCAAAATTATTTAATTGTCATTAATCGTAGAAGTACCAAACGTAATCCAGTTCTGCGTCTTCACTGATCCGGCATTTCATTTTTGAGTTATCGCGGTCACACATAGGATCTGCAGACACTGAAGCGGACGCGGACCAGCATGATTCCATAATATCATCATTTCGCCAATATAATGACAAATTATATAATTATCTACCTTACAGGAGTATAATACAGAACTGTGTTGTGATAGACAGACCTTACAGGAGTATAGTACTGTGTTGTGATAGACAGACCTTACAGGAGAACAGTGCTGGCCCTCTGCCTGTGAAGACTTCATTACAAAGACACCTCAGTCAAATGTCTTCCTGTTTAGACAAGGCCTGAGCTATGTGACAGTCTTCTGTGCGTCACACTCACAGTAGTAAAGAACATGTTAGAACTTCATCTCTTCTCTGGGTCATCTCCTGCATAAGCTTCAACACACAAAATGAGTGTAAATTTTGAAAATAAAAGCCTATATAGACAATAATGCCTGGAACATTTTATTATTATTAAATATTACAACAGCAGAACACACCACAATGCCTCAGTTTTGTGCTGTTGATGTCTAACCAAACACAACATGTACCTTTATATGGTATCAACGAGATAACTGCAGCTTATGGGTAATGCAAACAAATACATACAATCCACATGTATATAATGAGAAATAGCTGTGAGAAATGGTCATGAAAACTACCCACAGTGATTTAGTAGAGTGTGTGAAGTATACAGTGAATACAGTGATGTGCTCCTGCACAGGAGATGCACACTGTCTGCTGTAAAAACAGCAGGGTGTGTTTTAGGACTGAACAAAGGAGGCCTGTGCTGAGATAGAGAAGTGCTGCAGGCGAATACTCCACACGTCTGACTCTATCTGTGTACACAAGCTCCAGGGATACCTCAGTACATCTCTCCAGCTCACAGGCATCATAGAAACACCAGGACACCTTACAGGTGTCACAGAAACACCAGGACAGCTTATAGCTATCACAGAAACACCAGGACACCTTACAGGTGTTCACAGACACACCAGGACACCTTACAGGTGGTCACAGAAACACCAGTACACCTTACAGGTATCACAGAAACACCAGGATAGCTTACAGGTAGTCATAGAAACAGTGTATACAATGATGTGCTCCTGCGTCAGGAGATGCACACTATCTGCTGTAAAAACAGCAGGGTATGTTTTAGGACTGAACAAATGAGGCCTTACAGGTATCACAGAAACACCCGGACACCATACAGATGTAGTAATTCTATGTGTAAAATATTCTTTGTTTTTCTATTTCAGGATAAGGTCTGCTTGTAAAGCTTATGGATTCTCCTGGGGTTCAGAGCTCAGTGACCACCCAGTTTCCAGCTGGTTACAGGATGCAGCCAGAAAGACAGTTTCATATATTTATAACATATTGACTGACCGAAATATCATGCCCTCATTGGATATGAAACCTTGGAGTGTGGAGTTGTCTGAAACTGATTGAATATACTGTACATATGAAATTTTGTCATAGAGCATATTTGACTCCAACAGTTCTATCTGAAACTGTCATCAGCAAGGATTAATAATGGCACTTCAGATACCATTGAGACTTGGATGGATTTAACGACTAACATTAAGAGACTACTTTCGGATTAAAACTATGATCATTCTGGACTGTCTGGTTAGCGGACACTGGGCAAGGGGTGGAGGGTGGGAAGGGGTGTGTTCTGGGGTTATATATTAAAATTACAGGTGGTCACAGAAACACCAGGACACCTTACAGGTATCACAGAAACACCAGAACGCCTTACAGGTATCACAGAAACACCAGAACACCTTACAGGTATCACAGAAACACCTGGAAACCTACAGGTATCACAGAAACCCCAGGACACCTTACAGGTATCACAGAAACACCAGAACATCTTACAGGTATCACAGAAACACTGGGACACCTTACAGGTATCACAGAAACACCAGGACACCTTACAGGTATCACAGCTGCTGCTGCTGCTTTAGTGATGACACAGTGTGGTACACCTGCTGTGTACATTATACATTGGACATGGGGCACATATGGGACTGACCCCAGTCCAGAGCTTCTGTGTGCCTGGGTAACACTCACACTGGGGTATGCGGGTTGGTGCTGTGCCTGAGCACCACTGCCTCCTCTATTGTGTGTGTGTGTGTCTGAAGTGACATGACAAGACAACATCAGCTGAACCAGGAGGATATTGAGTGAACACTAAGCACACATTAACAGTTAAATGATTCAGCCCATTGATTATAGTGGTTTTGAGTGTTTTTAAGTCTGTGTAGGTGATTAGGATATTAACTGGTAGTACCAACATACCATCCCACCCACAGTACAGTAGCTGGTGTGTTTGGATGTTTTAATCAAATAAAAACTACTACTAACACATACAAATCACAGCCAATATTTGATTCACAATAGAACATACATGACACAAATGAGCTTATTTCAGATTTGATGCCTGTTATGGGTCTCAAAAATGTGTGACAGTGCCATATTGTTTTCCATGGTGTAGCATCTTTTCAGACATCATTTGTTATGTTAGTTATGTGCTATTTTGAATAAAATATTAGCTCATGTGATTTCATTCATTTTTATTTCATTCAACTTTAAAACATGTCACAACTTTTTCAGAACTCGGGTTGCAGAAAAGGCCTCTGCAGTTCACCCCATGAACAGGTTGACACATCACTGGCGTGGATCTGACATCTTCTGCAGTTATATTAGTGACATGGAGATTAAGAGAGGAATTCTGGAAGTTGCCTAAAAGAACAGACTCCTGGATGTATTCCTAAGACAATAAATATACCTAACAGGTTTGTCACTCACTCGGATAGGATTAACTGTGAGAGGTGAGCCTACTGATGGAGCTGCCACAGACCTGCACACTCCTATACAGTCATTAGTTTGAATGTTCTTGGTTTGGTTTTGAATCTGAAAAAGACCTGAAATAGTCAAAATGTGCTCCAACTATAGAGTGAGTACATTATGCATGTGGATGGACATAACTTAGTAATGTGGGGCCCAAGTGCAGGTTTTTAGAATCGGCCCCATGAATTACTGACTGTACCACTTTTATTGGGTCCATGTAAAAAAGCTTGATTTAAACGTGGTCTAGACCTGGACCCTGTTTAGTCCTGGTTTAGACATGTTTCGTTTTGGTCTAGGGATTTTGGTTCAAAGTTGGGACTGCAAAAATGTAGCCGTTTTCATCCGACAGACTCCAAACTGGGTCAGTGTCATCTAGACATCGCTGTGATCAAATATTATTAAAAGCTTTTTCATAAGTATTTGGGTGTGGTCGTGACGAGCTCTTAACGAAGCGGCCATTTTAGAAGTATAAAAACTTTTACAGTCTTTGTCGTATTGACTTGAATGATATATCAATGTAAATGCTATCTTTAAAAATGGCTCTCTTGGGGGGAGCACGTGATGGGCCGAGCTGAGTAGACGTGAGTTTTTAGGCTCCAAGCTGGAGTTAGTTAAAATATATACTTAAGCCCTTTTTTCAAAACAAAACTGCCTCGAATAGCTTGCTGAAGTAATACAATGTCGTTGGATGACTTTTTTGTACAGCCTAATCAAAGCAAAAAGAGAGAAATGGGTAAAAAAGAAAGCCAGTGAACGAGCTCACCAAGAAATTCGACACACTGATTGAAAGAGTGGAGGCCGTGGAGCAGTGGGTCTCGGAGTTGAAGGGTGTCACAACTGGGAACGAGCCGCGCATTAGCGCTCTTGAAACACAGCTCAAGAAGGCAATGGAGCGGCTGGAAAGTTTTGAGAACCAAAACCAACGGCAAAATGTGAGGATTGTATGAATGAGAGAGGGAGTTGAAGGAGACACACCGGCAAAGTTTTTTCAAAGGTGGATACCGGAGGCTCTGGGCCTAACGCAAAATGGGACTATGGTGATTGATAGGGCCCACCGCACGGGATCACCGATTGTGTACAACGGGAAAGAAGGTCCACACGCTGTGTTGGTGTGACGTACAGAAAATATTCCAGGCGGCGAGGACCAGGTGTTGTGTCCACGGAGGCAGGCAAAGTGTCTTTCTCTCAGAATTTTTCTGTGGAGGTGAAGAAGAAAAGGAGGGAGTATTCAGCTACCATCAAAATATTTAACCCTAGCGGCACTAGCTTTTTACTTAAGACGTTAAGAACTATGTTAACAAGCTGCAAGTATCCACAGGAAACAACTGATAAAACGGTTAAGGTACAACGGGCTATCCACAAATTAGAAAACTCGAGGCTCATCTAAAAGTTGCTATAGGGCTAAGTATGGATCACTGTGTAATCTTGATTAATATTTCCAGCGTGGGGAATGTTTGGGTTCGCTTTCTCCTAAAGCTGTACTTCTTAAGAGTACAACTAGATCATTATTATCTTTTCTTTTTCTTTTGGTTCTGGGTGGGGTTGGGGGGAGCAGGTTAATGATTCCAGGATTTTTGTTCCGGTTTTGCCTGGAATCAACATTCTTTATTTATGTTGAATTACTACTCACTAGTACAGGTTGGTCAGTTGTGAACTTGGTTCAAATTGAAAACAGCATACAACTTTTAATAGTTATTAAAACATATGTCAGTTAAGATGAATATGTGGAATGTTAAAGGGTCCAACAATGTGATAAAAAAGGCAATTTTGAATTCACTAAAGAAAGATTTGACTCATATCGCTTTTTTGCAAGAAACCCACTTGACCGATGACGAGCACAAAAAATATTGCAGAGATTGGGTAGGCCAAATATTCTTCTCATGCTTTTCCACAAATAAAAGGGGCGTAATTATCCTTGTACATAAAAATCTTCCCTTCACTGCCACAGCCACATCTGCAGATAATGAGGGAAGATATATCTTGCTTAAAGGGGATACTACACGGGGAGAAAATTGTGTTAGCTAATGTATATGCCCCCAATGCACAGGATGAAGCATTGTTTACTCAATTAGTGGACATGGACTGTGACAATATTAGCTTAGTTGGCGACTTCAATTGTGTTGCGTGTCCAAAGATGGATAGACTACCATCACAGACTATATTGACTAGAAATTCAAGGCTCTTTTACAAATTATGAAAGAGCTCGACCTTGTGGACATTTGGCGACATTGCAACCCGCTATCTAAACAATATACATTCCACTCCCAGCCTCACTTGTCAGCCTCTCGCATAGATTATATTTTTGTATCCAAACGTATCAGTCAGCTAACCATACAGGTGGATAAACGCTATATAGGTCTCTCTTACCATGCTCCTGTAGTACTGGTTATGCAACCCTTAAGACATATTGAGCGCTTGACGCAGTGGAGGATGTGCGGAACATATCTATTGGATGAGAGATTTGTACGATTCTTGGAGGAGCAAACAAAATTTTTTTCTAGAAACTAATGATAAAGAGGATTCAGACCCAAGAATTCTTTGGGATACCTATAAAGCATACATGAGAGGAATGGTTATATCATACACAAGCAAAGCCAAAAAAGATAGACTAGCAAGACAGGTGGAGAATGGAGAATAATATTAAGCAACTGGAGAATCAATTCTACTCAACTAAATCAACAGAAACATTAAATGAACTTAAAGTAGCTAGGACAGCTCTTAAAAATGTAATAATGCATAAGGATGAAAAAGATATTCTATTCGCCAAACAAAGACTCTTTGAATCAGATAACAAACCTAACCGTTTTTTGTCTGGTCCTATTAAGTTGGGTAGAGGCACGGCTTAAGGCAGTCCACTGTCACCATTATTGTTTGGAGGAAGGGAACACAAAATTCTACTTTATGCAGATGACGTTCTCCTTACACTAATGAACCCAACCACCTCACTGCCTGCTTTAATTGAGTGCATTCAGGATTTTGGTCTTATATCGGGATATAAAGTGAACTTTGATAAATCGGTTATAATGACGTTGGACGACACGGTGGGGGATAGTAAACCTGTATATATAAAACCTTTTCGTTGGGCCCCATCAGGATTTCTATATCTGGGAATTAAGGTAACACCAACTATTAACCGAGTGTATAGGGAAAATATCAATGGACTGATTCAAGATTTGTGCGGGATGCTGACAAGATGGAGGGCTCTGCCAATATCATTCCTGGGAAGGATAAATCTTGTGAAGATGGTTGTCCTGGCTAAGATACTATATCCAGTGGCCATGTTGTTTATAAGATTAAAATCAGAAGACATTAAGACTATTAACAAAGCAGTAGCTGGCTTAATTTGGGCAGCGAGAAAACCAAAAATTAAAATAGAAAACTGAGAAAACAGTTTAAGAGCAATCACCCGCTAAATATAACATCAACACTTATAGATAACCCAGACCTTCTGCCTCAAAAAATAGGGTTGACTTTTGTGGGGTGGCATAAAGCAGGCATAATTAGGTTTTATGATTTATTTGAACATGGGGTATTTAAATCGTTTGACTCTCTAAAAACCCAGTATGCAGTATCAAATAGGGAATTTTATAAATATTTACAAGTTAGGCATTACGTGATGGTGAAAGCAAACTCATGTCGACTGGAGAAGTTCCTGCTGGAAAACAAAGAGCATAAACATTTTATAAAAAATTTTACTCAGAGATTTATGACTTAAGCTTGGACAAACTGGCATGGGTGAGGAAATCTTGGGAAATAATGCTTAAATGTGAGATAGAGACTGAATTATGGGATAAAATCCTTCTTTTGCCATCTAAAATCTCAGTTTGTAAAAGATTTAAAGAAATGCAATATAATATTGTGCATACCGAGACATAAGCCTGTGCCTTTGCTGGAAAGCAAAAGTTCCCTTCGATGTTTCTGCGGTTGCTATAAATGTGAAGATCGATCTGTACCTGTAACCTATGCGGTAGTGAGAGACGTCTCACATACCGGTTGCGGTATTTTAAATAAGGCCTCTAGGCAAAAATAAGAGCTACTGCCGCGCTGTGCCGGAGTAGAGAATACAAATTGCCTTTGTTTATCGGTTGATGTATGAATTTGCTGCAATGTTCCAGAAATTCTAAAGTAATCCCGATTTTCAGTTGTGAGCTAGACTAGCTACCTAGACGCGCTAAACTAACTATTGTAAACCCAAGCCGACCCGGTGACTCTTTGTGGTTAAACCGAGCTTTGTTGTTGTGCGGTGGGAACCCCACAGGCTGCTATAGTGTGGGAGAATTACATTAGTTAAAATTGTTGCTTCCCTCAGTCACAGTTGAGA